>VZSE01008588.1:998744-1014577 GCA_013398275.1 Promerops cafer | reverse complement strand
CTGACAGAGAGATATTATAATCGATTTTCTGCCTGGTAATTAAGGGAGAAATTATAGTTTTCAATAGTCTTATATTTATTTGTGGCTACAGTTAATTAATTTCTATTTGCTTTTTATTTATTTACAGATGCCAAAAAGGACAAAGCCAGTGATCACCTGAATATGTGGATACTACTTACTCTGGTCCTCATAATTTTATTGGGGATGGGCTTCATGATTTATTTCTTGTTCAAGATCAAAAGTGGAAGTGGAACTGGAAGAGAGGTGGGGCAGAGCAGCAGGCAGCTGGAATACAGCCAAGCCCTAACTGCAGGGGACAATGGAAGTGATGCTACCAACGACAAAGAAAAAAATGAACACAGTGTTGTCTGATGGGATAACACAGCCAAACAAAATGGTTAAGCTGAAAGAAACATAGCTGAACTAAAGGAAAGCTTAGTCTCTCTTAGGCGCATGTAACTTTTACTATAAAGTAAAATTGGCAGTTATTCCTTTAGTAAAGATTAGGAGCTATTGCTGTCTGCTACTCAATAAATACTCTGAGGTATTTATTGACTTAGTACTGTACAAAATGGCTAACTAAGCAAGCATGGAAAATAACAGAACTAGTGGGAATTTAGATTTCAAACTTTTTTAGGAATTTGTGACAGCATCACATACAGAGTCACTCTTGGCAGAGCCCGCAGCCCTAATGCCTGCACTTTGAGAATATCTCACCATACTGTTCTGAGACATGCACACTTTTACTTAAGTGATGTTTGGAATAAACAGAGATTTACATGAATTGTCTGTCCCCATTGCTGCCCTTGTCTTATACCCTTTACACAAATATCTTCCTTGAGATAGTATTGTAAGTGAAATGCAAATACTTGTCCTTCATTCACGGCTTCAACTTGGATTTTGCAAAACAAATAAATCTTTGCATACAGTCTTATTCTATGACTTTGAATGCTTTTTATAAATTGTGAACATGAGACTACATCAATAAACAATCTATATATTACACAATAACATTCCAGTGTTTAATTAGCATGTGGAGATTATATATAGTTTGTTCATCTAAGGAGTCTTCTTCCTTAAAAAAGAGGCTGACAGGAGGAGACACAGAAACATGAACAAGGCATATGACTAAAATCCATAAATAAACTATAAAATAAAGTAGTTGCCAAATAAATTTTGGAAGAATGCTTTCCTGGTTTTATTCCACTTGATCACTCATTTTAGGGTGGCTATGCTTACTCCTCCTCCACCTCTCTGATAAATGGACTGGTAACTGGGCACTGTGTCCATGATTCAGGCCAGTAAAAGAGTGGGTCACAAAACAGTGCCTTGCTAGTGAAGTGTTTTAGAGGTTTACTGAGACGTTTAAATTTTCTAGGAATTCTCTCTTGTCTATGACATTATGAGGGAAAAAAGATCTCAAGGATCTCTGGGAATAACAAACCTTTAGAAAGTGCATAAGAGCTGCAGAGGAGATGTTACATCACATTGGATTTACAATTTGTAGATATGGCAATGAATCAAAACATATTGCAGAGGATAAGGAATAAAGGCCATTTTTACTCAAACTACTTTTAATGACAGTCCTCTTGATCTTCAACTTCTTTTCTCCCCTTCATGTAAGTTACAAAATAGACACTTTTTTTTTTTTTTCCTGTAAATACTGAACTGGATTCTGTGCTGTTTGATGGCTAATGATAAAGACAAAGTAAATGAAAAGAATGAACAGATAAAAAAATAATATCATTATTTAAATGTTTTATATTTTATATTGCTAACACAAGTCCGAGGGCTCTGTATTGTGTGAATGAGTTTCTTCTATCTTATTAAGTGATGCTTTGCTCTTGCAGAAAATACCATGAGATTTGTCTTCATAAAACAGCCAAGAAAAATGAGAGAAAACTTGAAGCTGAATTTCTTTCCTCCCTTTTTTCCAAAATTACTAACAGATTGTGCATCATAGCTGTAGTTCATTTCCACTTAATAAATGACTGAAGCTCACCTGTAAAATTTGAAACTATTCCTCTATCCTTGTCTCATTTATGCTTGGTACAAAGAAAGAATACAGTACTAAAGTTCATTTGTACTTTATGAATGAAATAATTTTGAAAGGCAGTTTTTTTGCCAAAATCACAGAAAGATTTGTAAGGATGTAGCTAATTTGTATTGGTTCTTCTAAGATAAATTCCCATGAAATAACAGCACACTAGCTGATATCAGCACACAGCTGATACACCAGATAGATAAAAGGCAGGTGTATACATAGTACCCAGTTTTTCAAGTCACCAAGCAAAATTAAGTTGTCCTGTGTGGGTTAATTTTTCATACTGAAATAGTCAAAATTGCCCACTGCAGTAAATTAAATCAATATATCTTTTGCAGCAGTGAAGACCTTTCTGGCCAAGAAATTTGCATATATTTTTCTCTGAGTTTCTCAGGTATATATTTATGACATTTAAGGTACATCCATTTAAAGTGCTCTCCCTGCTTCTTTGTCTTTGAGGGTCAGAATGTTACAATTCCAGCACAGAACCAAGAAAGTTAAAAATAATTCATTGGAATGATCTTGAACTTTTCAAACTTTGCCACTTGCATTTGAATGGATGGAAACTTCACTTTCAGATGCAAAGTTTGAATTTTGTAATTATTTATAGATTTCAAAATGCCACATGTGACAGGATATTTCCTTATTTAGAGCTCAGACTTTTCTCTTTCAACCAAAAATCTCCAAAACTGAGAAGGAGCCAGTGCCAACTGATTCTTTAAGGACCTTGACTGCAGCAATTAATTTCATCTCATCTCTTTGTGAATAAGAAGACAGAATGAAAAACCTGACCTTTTCTACAGTTTTAGTTTTCCTCTCGTTTGTTCATACTGCTTTTCAGACACTCGGTGAGTCTATTTTTTCCTAACCCCTGCAAAAGTGGATGTGAAAGTGAGCAGCTTTGTTGTCTTGCTGGTTTCTCAGTATCTTTAAGATTTTCATATAGCTTTACTACTCTTCATTTCATATTTTTCTTAATTTGAGTGGTCCACAGAAGTTTGCTCAAGACAGATACAGGGATGTTGATTTACTTTTAAAGAGAGGGGAATATCCAAAATGGGGTAAAGCTGGGAATAAGAAGTCAGGACTGAATCACATATATGAATAAAGATTGACTTTTGGGTACAACTTATTTATTACAACTTACATTTGCTACTGTAAAGTAGATGGACTTCACAGTGTGCTCCATAGTCTTTGTCTATATATGTGACTGACTCAAAAAACGAGAAGGATAAAGGAATTAAATATGGTGTTGCATGTGTATATCCTAGCCTTAGCATGAGATTGTGTGGGATGAGGTGGAACTAGTTGATTGATGTAAGATGCAGCAATGTGCCTGAGATGAAGCCAGTGATGAAAAAATATTAGAAATATATGAGAGTCAAGAATAGCTGTGGAATAACCACTACAGCAGTAAGAGTAAAGATGAGAGGAATACTTAAGGTTCTGAAGTTGGCCAAAGACAGATCACAGCTCCGTTTTACGTATGATGATAATGTTCAATGATGTGTTTTCTTTATCCTTCAGTTCATTAGATTTGTGGAGTGGGGTACACATCACAGCTTCCAAAAGCAGTCACTGCTCCATGTGAGCTGTGACAGCACTACCCTGTGCTAAAAGGGGGTCTCCCACCTGCTCCATGACCTGGGAACCCAGCCCAAAAGCAGAAACCTCACAGTTTCCAGCAAGAACTCCTATTATTAGACCCAAAAATTCTATGAGGGAAAATAGCTTGTACTTAGGGGACTACACAAAGCACTTATTTACTGAGCAGTAAGAAATAAAAGACTTTATAATATTTAAAACCTTTTGCCTTATGGACAAAAATGGACAAGGAAAGAAGAAACTAAGTCTCAGCTTCAAATTTGGATTTGCAGAAGTGAAACTCCTATACATTACTGAGCTGGTCAAAGTACAGGGACCTTCTGGAAGAGCTCAAGAACTATTTTTTCTGTCATACCCTCCCAGAATTTCCCAGAGACTTTCTCCTCTGTTCACTACCCAACACTGGCTTGCCCTAACACCCTACACTTGTCCTAAAAATTCACTTTAGTGTGTGGAGGGGAATCTCACTACCTCTTGTGAGTTATTCTCTCAGATGGATATGGCAGTGATGCTGCACCTCTGTTTCCAGGTGTGAATTTGAGGCACAGAGCGCTGAAGGGCAAGACCTCACCCTCCTGTTCTATAGGTCCTAGAATATTCCTTGTAGTCCAAATTTCAATCCCTCATGACCCAAAGCCAGTGAGAGCTGCATGCTACCTGACATTTTTAAGAGCATGCAGCTGTTTGCCCAGGAGGACTTGCTTTGTGTGTCACAGCACAGCTGCAGTTCTGGACAGCCCTTCCCAGCAGGGCTCACTTACCTCAATGGATTACAACAGGTTGCCTATAAGCCTTTGGGACTGTTAACTGTCTTGTGTGGCACTCACAATGCACAGGCATGCAGTTCCACACCTATAGTATCTATATGCTCTTCAGTGTTTGTTCTTGTGACAATGTTTGTGATTTATTGTGCGAGTTATGTTGACTTCTTATGATAGATGTGCTAAGGAAAGGATACTGGATCAAGGCAAGGTAACAGGGCACCATTACACGGTTTGTAATTCCAAAAGGATCCCCAAACCATAACAGAACATGTAAATTCCAGAAGAAGCAAGAGTCACAGGAGGCTTGCTCACTAACTGTATTATCTACAAATGCGACTCCATGGAGATGTATGTGACAGGAGCTAAATCTATAATGCATGAAAATGATGGCCAACTTCCAAATTTTCAGTAAAGGTCTCTTTTGGAAATCTTGAATGAAGTATGTATTTCAGAAGAAGATGAAATTCCATTATTATGATCACATTTTTGAAGCTGTCATAATGTAGTTTATGTGTTCTTATTCCTCTGTATTTTGTTCCCGTTCCCATGGATTTACTGAGCTGTACTTACTTTCTCCTTCCCAGAATGAAATGTGTCTTGAAAATACCATTTGATCCTTGTAAAAATTTGCAGCCTCCTGACATGGGTGAGATCAGCAAAGAATAAACAGAACATATTTCTCCTCAAAAGCTCCCCTTACCATGTGCTCACCCTAACCACTTATTCTGAATGTTGTTTTACAGACAAGGAAATATTCTTAATATTCAATGAGGATACTAAGTTCTGTTTAATTGCTCAGAGTCCTGAGGAAGTCACAACAGCCACTTGCAAGAAAAACAGTGACTTACAAAAATTCAGGTGGGTCTCTGATCATCAGTTAATGAGCGTGGCATTTGCACAATGCTTGGGAGTGCCCTACAAGAGAAACCAGGCTAAAATTTCTCTGTACCCATGCGACAAGAAAAGTGAATTCCAGAAATGGGAATGCAGAAATGCAGCCTTGGCAATCCAAGAGGAAGATTTATTTCTCAGTGCTGACAAAAAAAAAGAAAATATTGCACTGAAAACAGGATCAGAGGCAATGGATAAATGGAAGATCTATGGAACCATGGATGATTTGTGCTCTCAAAGTCACGAAGGTAAAGTTTAAAGGTTATTTTTGGTGGTTTATTGAATCCACTTGTTTTCCTTGAGAGATAGGGTCGTTTGATTTCTGTCCTCCTTAGCCTAATACCAGCTGTTCCCCCTGAGTCAATGGTGGACTAGAGAATGATTAGTTCACATATTCAGGCCTGTATCCCTCCATCCTAGAGAAGAACTGCTGCTTAGGTTCAGACAGAAAGCAATATATGCAAAAAATGTACATATTTTTTGTTCTTTACTTTTAAAGCAAATGTAGATGTAAGTTTTTTTTAATTGTTAGTGTTAATCACTCCTCCCAGTGGTGCCTAGCAATAACACAACAGGAAGAAACTGAAGCACAGGGAGTTCTGCTTGAGTAAGAGGAAGAACTTCTTTTACCAAGCACTGGAACAGATTGTCCAGAGGTGTTGTGGAATTTCCCTCACCGTTGATATTCCGTAGCTGTGCCATGTGCTCTGGGATGGCCCTGCTGAGCTGGGAGCTTGGACCAGATGACCCTCTGTGATCCCTTCCAATCTGAACAATCTGGTGATTCTGTGACTTTGTAATCAAAGCACTTTATTTAACTGTATAGTATTACTTCTGAGGTTGTATTAGCATTATTATTGGATGAAAGGGAAAAAAATCTCTAAGTTTAATACATCAATATTAAATTTAAGGCAATAATTCCATGCATAATACCTTCAGCTGCTCTATGGGATTTCAGATGCCAAAAAATCCCACAACATTAAGGCATATGAAGTGGAAGTTAAGCCACATGATCAAAAGATAGCACTATTTTTAGAAAATTATATTTAAATATATGAGATAAAAACCACTGCAGCTCTTTCATAGAGCTGTGTACAGCATGAAACTGCTCAATCTCTAGCTGGTAGGGCTGACGATGCACCCCAGAAACAAAGTGTAAATTGTGAGATCTACCAAGAACTTCCACGAGCACCATTGCTGGTGACAGCAGTTCCCCAATTACACTGGTGTAACACTTGTAATGCTTTCTCCACGTAGTCCTACGGCGGGTACAGACCCATATATTCACACAGCCATATAAAAACTCATCTTTTGCCCCCTCAGACCTGTTTACGCTGTTAGGAAATTCCAACGGAGCCCCGTGTGCCTTCCCCTTCCTGCTGAGTGGGAGATGGTATGCTGAGTGCACAGCTGCTGGCAGGTCAGACGGCTTGTCCTGGTGCGCAACAACGCCCGACTTCGACGAGGACCGCCTGTATGGGTTCTGCCCAGCTGCCAGTAAGCCCCACACGCTGACACACACCCTAAAACACAACACTGCTATGTAAATATATCAATAGTGAGATGCTGGTAATAATGCAGATGGGAAAAACCTTGCAGGGGTCTAAATTCTACTCAAAAATGTCTCCTTCATGCAATAACATTCCTGACAGAAGGAACAAATCTGTTTGCTACAGTCAGGCTGAAAATTGTCTGGGTGTGTCCATCAGTAAAGGCTGAGGAAAAAACAGTGTGCTTTAAATGTGACTCTCTTCAGCAGACAATAACCTGAAAGCTGAGATGCTATTCACAGGCTAATACTCACTGATATTTGTCACAGCAGTAATCTAACCTCTTCTACTCAAGCAAAGCCTTGTTCTGTATAACAAGATTGGTCTACAATTCATGGGAGGAGGTAGTTTGTTTTTTGAAAGATACAAAATTAAAAGATTGGCTCAAAGGTTTTACTGAAATGTTAGCATCATCAGCATTTCCCTTTTAGTGTCTCAGAATATAATACAAAATAATGCTATCTTAACAGATAAAAGTATGGTCATGGGAGTGCAGGATAAAGAACACCAAAATAAATGTTCATGAAGATATTAAAAATGCTGCCTCAAACCTTAGTTTTCAGTTCAATACCACAGAATCAGAGTCCCAATTTGTCATTTTGATAGGAGCATTGCACTGGTAAACCAAGTTCAACTCACTCTCAACCACCTTGAACCACCATCATTCTGACTGATTTGGTGAAAATTATTCTCTGGTGGAGTAGCTTCAAAAATCCCATGACATCCTCATTATAAACTATAAAATATGAAGTATTTGGCATTACAAAATTGTTGGGACATTATCAGTAATATTTGAGTCTACAGTTAAAAAAGAATGTTAAAAATCTCTGAATCAGCAATAAGAAACATAATAAGAAATAGAAAACATTTCCTCTAACAAACCATTCCAGAAATGTAAAGTTGGTTTTTTTTTGTCAACAAAAGAGGAATTTAGGGCAAGTTGTAATCACATCTTATTTTAGCATTTGCCCAGGGAACAGTTTTTCTAACAGTGAGCTGTCAGAAGACAATTTCAACATTCCAGTTTTCTAAAACACGTGCAGACCACAAGTACAACCTCAATTCCCTCAGCTGCTCCTCACAGGGCCCTTCACCATCTGTTTTGCCCCCCTCTGGATGTGCTCCAGCACCTCAAGGTCTTTATTGTAGTCAGGCTCAAGACTGAGCTGAGTATTTGAGGTGGGACCTCACCAGTGCGGAGTACCGAGGGACAACCACTGCCCTGTTCCTGCTGGCCACACTGTTGCTGATGGAGGTCAAGGTGCCATTGGCCTTCTTGGCCACCGGGGCACATTCTGGCTCATTTCTGGCTGGTTATCAACCCACAGGTCTATTGCCACTGGACAGCTTTCCACCTGCTCTTCCCCAACCCTATAGCATCATAAATGTGATTAGTGATGGCATAATTTCACAAGAAAGGTTTCATTACTGCAAATGTTTGTATTTCAGTTGTGTTCCAGCCGAGAATAAACTTGGCCATAGCCTATGAGGTTCTGAAGAGGTTCTTGGGGTAGACAATGACCAAGATACAGTTTTGATTTATTGGCCTCTTTATGTTTTTTTTTCTCCTGGAGATTATAGAATTTGAAGGGGAAAGTGCAAATAAAGGATGAAAGGCTCATCACTGCTAATGTCAATGACACACCCTCTTTTCTTAACAAAGATCAAGATAACTTGTGGGTCTGAGCCTTAATTGCTCCAAAATGTAATTTCACAAATAATTTTGCAGATAAATTTTGCTGTAACACTTAGCATAAAATGTTTATTACAAACTCAGTTAATAAATCACCTTTCTCTCACACAGATATTGACAGATTTTGGAGAACAGATCCTCTGACAGGAACCTACTACCAGATAAACCACCAGGCAGCCCTCACATGGCACCAAGCAAGGAAGAGCTGTCAGCAACAGAATGCAGAATTATTAAGTGTCACAGAGATACATGAACAAATATATCTAAAAGGTGAACTAATAAGCAAGATTCAGTAAAAACTCTTTTGAAAGGTTTTTTTTGACTGATTACAAATGTTTCAATGATTTAATCACATCCCAGTGAATAGCCGATGTAAGAAAGTGGTATCTATACTAATCAAAAATATTAAAATTACAGTAAATTAATAGTTTTATATGTGGAACTTAAGTAAGTTGTGGAATTACCATCTGAAATTATTATTATTATTATTATTTCTATTTTATTTTATTTTAAAAAATCAAAGGATTTCCAGCTAATTAATCAAAAGTTAGCTCAAGCTCAGAAAACACCAGAAAGGTCCCAGAAAGGGAACTTAAAAGAAGAAACATTTTAGGAGACAGCCATTATACGACTATTACATTATATGACACGTTCTGTGATTATATTTTGTGTTAATGAATCAGTATTCTTCATGTATATCGAATGAAATTGTTGGTTTGAAATATGATACAAATTTTATACAGAATTTATAATTTATGCGCACTGTAGAACGAAGGTCCTATATCAATTGCACCACAAGCAAGAAAACGTATAACAATATTAATAATAGAAATTCAATCTTTCCCTTTTCAAAGCTTATTGTTTACATATAACTGCAGGATATCATTTAGTTCAGATAAACTAATATGTAAAATAACCTTTTTCAATTCTCTACCCTTTGTCTACAGAAAAAAACCTCTGCATTTATTACCAGTAAACATGAATTCTGTACTGAACATACAAATCACTAGGCAGACTTTCAGTATCTTCTTCTAAACCTTGGAAATGCAGAAGTTTTCCTAGTAAATCTCATTAGAATTCAATTCTTTTGGTTACCTAGATTTGATTGACAGCAAGAGATCCTCTCTTTGGATTGGACTAAACAGTCTGAATCTCAAAAGTGGCTGGCAGTGGAGTGGTGGCTTTCCCTTCAGATACTTTAACTGGGCACCAGGTAGTAATCTTTTCAAAAAATTTTTGGAATTATAATCTGAGAAATATGCTTTTCTTCACTAGATATAACTCATGGAATTTCAGGCAGAAGACCCAAATAACCTCCTCTCCTATCCGAGACAGATAAATTAAAAAGCACTAGATGAGCTGTATCATACTGGAAATGCCTTCAAGTCAGTGAAATCCTCTGTGTCTCTACAACTTTCACAGGGTTATCAGACCCTGCATCCTGCAAGGACTGAGCTGCCAGTGAGCATTGCTCTTGCAAAGCCTTCCTCTTCACTTCTTATACATTTTATTGTTCTCCTCTCATTCAAGAGTTCATGGTATTGACAGGCTATCTTTGAAAGTCACTTGATTATTGCCATGGCAACAGTTGGTTGCAGCAAATTTTGAATAAGTGCTGGCATAGTCCAACTTTTGGCCTCCCCGAGTCTCAGAGGTGCCACCTGCTTTTACCTGGCACAGAAGATGAAGGGAAAGCCCAGAGCTGCTGAGTCTGGTAGAAGATTTTCTACCTTCTGTTGAGCTGGTCAAATTCCTCAAGCTTTGCAGGGCTGAGAGGCTGGTTCTCAGGTGACTCAGCCCACACCCCCAGAGCTCCTGTATCCCCACACAATGGCTGTGATCATGAGTTAATCTACACACTTCCACTTCACTGCAGAATTAAGTTGTATCTTTTGTGGGAAGAGGGGAAAAAAAGTAATTCATCACACTGTGGGCCTCTCTGACAAGAAAACACTGACCATTCCCCAGGGATAGTGGTCCTGTGGAGAAACTCCGGGGGTGTTGGTGGAAGAGGCAGGCTGAAGAGAGACAGCAATTGGGAGGCAATGAGAGGAGGTTCTGCTTGCAGCAAGGAGCAAATGTGCATTCAAATTCCAAAGGGACATGCAGAAAGGATCACTATTCTGTAATCAAATGTGTGAATTATGCAGCAAGCATTGAAAGAAATATTTTGATGGGCACTTCTAAATTACATTTCCTTATCTCTGCTAGAAAAATTATTGTAGGAGTGAAGTCATGAGCCCATAATCGACACATGAAAAGGCTATCAGTAAATTGCTCTTTTGTCTGCTGACATCAACCCTATGCTACATTAAAATAATTTGTTTTTTATCCCATGAAGGAAGCCCTGAGCCTGAGTCTGAAAAGCTCTGTGCAGTACTAAACCCCAGAAGAGATGCTAAATGGGAAAACAAGCCTTGTGAGCTGAAACTTGGCTATATCTGTAAAAAAGAAAAATCCTCAAAGGATCCTTTAATTCTTCCATCAGGTATATCAAGCAAATAAAAAGCCTTTTGATGAAGGCATTATTTGTGTCACTAAAATTAAATGTAATGGCTATTTAAAATAAAAACAAAAAGCAAGCATTGAAATTTGTTCTTCTGCTATGATGACTGGTACAGAACAAAGCATATTGTTATTTCTTTTGCAAAATATATTTAAGTACTGAAAATTTTCCTGGAGCCCAGTAATCACCCAAGCATTTTTTACTTTATGTTATTATTCACAATTCCAGAAGCACTAGGTTAAGTCATACAGTTTCATGAAAGTATCACGGTCTGCATGGACATGAAAATAAAGTTAGAGATGCTTCACCCTGCCTGCAGTGCATTTTGATGGAAACACTGAGGTTTGTCACAGAAGGCTTGGGAAAATGGCATCAGTAGGCTCAGAGAAAATCGTTGATGGGGTTGCCTGTAACATACAAAGATGGCAAAAAAGAGCAACTTCTTTTGGACCACTTTTCTACTATACTTCTCTCTGTTTTATTTAATGACAGTTGGGATGAAAAGCCATGTGTGCAGAGAATTACTTGTGATGCAGTAATAACGCCTTTCCTTCATGAAATATAAAAAACATAATTGGGTGGGATATATTGTGTAGAAATGCTACTTATGAAATTCCAAAATATTCCTCTGACCAGTGAGCACTTCACACTAGTGAAGCCCAGTAACAACTGGCTACAGTCTTTTCCACTTTTGTTTAAATGCAGTATGCTTTCTGTAAAAGTACCATGAGCAACAACATACAGACTAAATACGTGTTGTAATTGCAGTTATTCTAGACTTGAGTTTGCACCATTTAAATACTTGAAATATCTATTGATTTTGAGGGGATGTAGAGCCTGTTAAATGCCCAGAAGAATGGTTGCCCTATGGAGGTCACTGTTTCATGGTTCATAGAGACCCCAAGGAATGGAGAGAAGCCCTAATTTCCTGCAATGAGAGCAATGGAGACCTGGCCAGTATCCACAACCCTGAGGAGCATGGCTTCATACTGTCTCAGCTTGGCCACAGTGAGTATTTCTACAGGGCAGTGTTTGGTACAAATAGAGAACTGTACTGTTAGAAATCTTACAGGATTTAAATAAAATAATTCTTGCCTTTTTTTATGAATATTTATAGGGAAGACCACAGATATATAGGTTAGAAAAACCTGAAAGCCAGAAACCCACAAGAGGAGCCACTATGGCATTTCCATTTTCATTTTAATTATTTTCATTTTAATTTTCATTTGTTTTTCACTGCATGAAATCACTTGAAGGAAATAACAGCTCCAGTCACTGCAGCATTTGAGTGGATTATCTGCATCAGACACCTTGTAGCTGTAGATACAGAAATGTACTTTACTGATAAAACTGGCGAATCTCATTTCCTGCTGGTATCTAATTTTTAACTTCTTGAAAGAAGAATGTGAATTACATTTTAAAATAAACTCCTCTGTCTTTTAATACAGATGAATTTGCATTGCAACATTGCAATTTCAGCTCATCTCCATAAAATCTTGCTCCTGTGGACTGTTTCAACTTGGGTAATAACACAGATGAATTTCTGTCCTTAGGAGCTGTGGATGAGCTGTGGATTGGCCTGAACGACCTCAAAGTTCAAATGTACTTTGAGTGGAGTGATGGGACTCCTGTGACATACACCAAGTGGTTGCCTGGAGAACCAACCTATGAAGTCACTGGCCAAGAAGATTGTGTCATTATGGCAGGAAAGGTGAATCATTACACATGAATCATACAGTGTAGCACTGCACTACTTGAGTTTTGGTTATATTTCTAGGGAGATTTTTAATGCAACTTAGCATAGTTTCTAAGTTGCATAGAATCAAAGAATGTTATCTTTACTCACTCAGACATATGGTTGTTCTAAATTACATTTAAAATGAAATTCCACGTAACTAGTAAATGTTCATATCTGATTGTGAGTGTACATTATCTGCCAAGCAAACAGTAACAGTCTGGCTGTGGCACTTGGCTTAACATAACCTCACCTCCAAGTTCAAATACTTGGAATCCACTAAAAAGTACAGATACTCACATTGAAACAGTATTTTGAAAATAATGAGAATGTTTCTAAAGTAAAAAGGTTCTGCCTCACTGTTTTTCACCTCTTTCCAAACTGCAACTAGGATGGATACTGGGCAGACAGTGCCTGTGACAGGAAGTTAGGCTACATCTGCAAGAGAGACCCACTGCAAGGAGTTTCTGGAACAGCAAAGACTGCTCCTGGCTGCCTGAAGGTAAGAAGAAAGCAAAACCAAGAATCTGGTTAGCAAAATTTGACAAGCTCCTCTTGACATTGAAACTTTTCTTTTTTTCCTTCTTCCCTAACAAGTGTTATTCCAGACAAATGCAGGGTGATAATTTTCACCACATTCCCATGTAAGGAATACAAGTCAGGCCTATTACCTCTCAGAACATTCTGTGAAAGGGGCTAAAGCAAATTCTGTGGTTGTCTGCATATTTGTTATATTGTTCTGCAACCATCTGTGGTTATTGAACATGTAGTAGGGACTGGTAAGAATTTCTGGACTATGCAGCATGATGCAAGATGATGACAAATCTCACTACTGAAGCCAAATCGAAACAATAAAATCCTTTTTATAAGTGAATTTGTTTTGAGCAAGTTATTGTGTCCTACCACTTTTTTCCCTTCTTTTCCCTCTTTTTACTTTCCTATTTACTACTATTCTATATTTAGTAACCTTTCCCACAAGGCCATATGGGGAAAGAGCTGAGATTCATTGTGCTCCATGGAGTTAAGCAGCAGCCAAATACTAAACACAGAGTTTATGTACCTTTCTTGGGCGCAGCAAGCAAATCTTGGGATTCCATAAAAGGGAAAAGTGACTTGGAATTCAGTAATTCCAAGGATTTGCTCTTCAGTGGTTTCTATGTTACTTCTTCAGTCAGAGTTCTAAGGGGACCTTATGTATTAAATCAATTCATTGGTCTATTTACTGTTCCTTTAGCCTTGAAAATATAGGAAACTTGAGTCAGCATCTCTACTATAATACAGACTACTCTTTTTAGTTATGAGCAAAGAATAATTTTATTCACCTGATTCTGAATACACTCTCCCTTCTGTGTCCCTCTGACTTTTTTGCCAGTAAAAATTTATTCCTTATTGCCAAAAAAGTGAGATTCATAGGCATTAAATCTCTTCTTTCTCCACTGAATGTTTGCTAAGCTGAATTTTCATTACTACACTGGAATTCAATTTTATACATAATCTTAAGTTATATTAAAAATATGTTGGTTTATGTGTATTCATTGAAATTCAAGTACTAGAACATAGGTTGTTTCTAACTGCAAGTTTATTGCATGTGTTCTTGACAGGGTTGGGAAAGATATGGTTTTTACTGCTACCTGGTTGGACATACCCCTGTAACATTTTCAGAAGCAAAGAAATCCTGTGAAAGGAGCAGTGGTTATTTAACAAGTATAGAAGACAGGTATGAAAAGAGTTTAAAAATTGTATATCTGATGCAATAATATGGGCATTTTAAAAAATAGTTGAGAACTTCTTGAAAAAAAAAACCAGAAAACCAAACCCAAACCAAAAAACCCAGAATATCCTTTCTCTGAAGAAAAAAAAAAAAAAAAAAAAATAAACACAGTATGGCTTTTCTTACTAAAAATAATTTACACATCAGTGTTTTCTAGTACTTTACTTTGAAAGAACAGACAACAGCAACTTCTGCTCTGTAAGGAATAGTTTTTCAGTACAGAACAGCTTCACCCCCTATTGCAGCTGGGACCCTGTTAAACAACATATTCCCCATAAGAGGAAATTTAATGGAGAATGTATCCATTCTAGCTGTGTGAAGTTTGGATGCTGAGGAGTGGAAGATAGAAGGAAAGCTAGGCTTAATCCCATCCGATTCCTGTCATTTCAGATATGAGCAAGCCTACCTGACCAGCCTCATTGGTCTGAGCTCTGGGAAGTATTTTTGGATTGGTCTCTCAGACATGGAAGAGCAAGGGATTTTCAAGTGGGTGACTGGTGAAGGTGTTCTGTACACAAACTGGAATCAAGCAATGCCTGGTACTCTACTGATGCCAAATGATTTTTGCCTTTTTCTTTTTATATATTCTCTGTATTCTTTACACATATATTTGTAGCTTATTATGGTATTAGTAGCTAGTCCCAGTACTTTTCCCTACCTTTTCCCCAGCCAGAAGGACAAAACATATTCCAGAGCTCCAAGCCCCAGGGGGTACAAGGCCCCTATCCTATCTTGTTTTTTTCTGGGCACCAAGGCCAAAAAATAGCACTTCAAGACATATATTCATAAACAAAGTTTAGTTTCCATCTGAGGGGGGAGGATGTTCATAAGTCTATGGGACCAGATGGGATCCATCCCAGGGTGATGAGGGAGCTGGCAGATGAGCTTGCGAAGCCGCTCTCCATCATTTACCAACAGTCCTGGCTCACTGGCAAGGTTCCAGATGACTGGAAGCTGGCCAATGTGACACCCATTCACAACAAGGGTGGGAAGGAGGATCCTCGTAATTACAGGCCAGTCAGCCTGACCTCAGTACCAGGTAAGATAATGGAACAGTTTATACTGAGTGTCATCACACAGCACTTACAGGATGGCCAGGGTATCAGACCCAGCCTGCACGGGTTTAGGAGGGGTAGGTCGTGATGACCAACCTTGGTAGGTTGACCAACTTGATCTCCTTTTATGACCAAGTGACCCACCTGGTGGATGCAGGAAAGGCTGTGGATGTTGTCTGTTTGAACCTCAGCAAGGCCTTTGACATTGTCTCCCACAGC
>VZSE01008588.1:932754-998232 GCA_013398275.1 Promerops cafer | reverse complement strand
CCAGGCAGCAACTGACAGAACAAGAAGATACAGTCTTAAGCTGTGCCAAGGGAAATATAGGTTGGATATTAGGAAAACAGTTTTTTACAGAAAGGGTGATAAAGTACTGGAACTGTCTGCCTGGGGAGGTGGTGGAGTCAGCATCCCTGGATGTATTTAAAAAAAGATTGGATGTGGCACTCAGTTCCATGGTGTAGTTGAGATGTTAGGGCATGGGCTGGACTCAATGATCTTGAAGATCTCTTACAACCTAGTGATTCTGTGATTCTGTGACTTTGAGAGGGTTGAACTGGGGGAAATTATCACACCTCTTATGTCTCTAATTGGTGATTTTTTTCAATTATGCTAATTTGCTAAACCTACAAAACTGTATTCACCCTGTGGTGGGGTGGGAATTTTGTGGGCATTTTCTATATCTGCCCCTGGAGGCCTCCAATAAAGACCAGCATTTCTATTACCTCCTATATTAATATTATCTCAAAAGTGTGCTGTTTCATTTCTAGGTTCCTTAAGGCATCACTACCACCAGACTAAATCTATGCTACTAAGGAACTCTCTGTGTTCCCTAATTCTAAACTGTATTCCAACTTTGATAAATCCATGATGACACATGAGAACATTCTGCCTTTGAAACTGAAGTGTCTTTGATACATGTACTTGGCACCAGTGTGGCTCCAAATCGAATCCTGGGTTCAGTTTTGGGTCCCTCACTACAAGAAAAATACGGAGATGCTGCAGCATGTCCAGAGCAGATCAACACAGCTGGAGAAGGGTCTGGAACATGAGTCTAATGGGGAGTGAGGGAGCTGGAGTTGTTTAGCCTGAAGGAAAAGAGGCTCAGAGGAAACTTTATCACTCTATACAACTGCCTGAAAGGAGGTTGTAATGAGGTGGAGATCAGTCTCTTCTCCCAAGTAATAAGTAATAGGGGAAGAGGAAATGGCCTCAAGGTGCATCAGGAGAGCTTTAGATTGGACACCAGAAAAGGTTTTTTCACAGAAGGGATGCTCAGGCCTTGGAATGGGCTGCCCAGGGAAGTGGTTGAGTCACCATCCCTGGAGGTATTTACAAGATATGAAGATGTGTAGATGTGGCACTGATGGTTTAGTGGTGGGCCTGGCAGTGCTGAGTTAATGGTTGCATTCTACAGTCTTACAGATATTTTCCAACCTAAATTATTCTATGATTTTCTATGATGCCATGAAAATACTTACTTTCTGACTCCTCATTGTTTCCAAGAGCAAAATCAAACTGAGCGGAAAGGATGAAATCCCTTCCAGCCTTTGCGATGGGCTGCCAAAGCCTTGCCACGAGTGGCAGAGGAAAGAGGCAGGCAAGGAGTTGTTCATGCACTCAAAGGGAAGGGACGATGATGAAGGACTTGCTGGTTTCCTCTTTTCACAAAGCTCCTCCTCTGAGTGGACGCTACACTACTATTCCAAATAATAGTCTTTTGTAAATTAATTACATGAGCCATAAAAATGTCAGAAGAGCCTCTTTAAAACGCATTTCAACTTTCTTTTTCATCTCACAAAGGGAAAGAAGCTGGTTGTGTTGCTCTTAGGACTGGAAATGCAGCTGGACTATGGGACGTTCAGAACTGTGAAGTAAAGGCAAAATTTCTCTGCAAAAAATTAGCTGAAAAAGTCACTGCTCCTGTTGCTTCTGAAACCATTTCTGATTTCACATGTCCCTTGGGTTGGGATACAAGCAATAGCACTAATTCATGCTTCAGAGTAAGTATTGTTTTTGCCATAATCCTACCTGGGAAACAGGAGAGCACCTGTAGATGCTCTCCTGAAGATAGATAGGTAATCTAAACATCACAGAAAGGCACAATGTAGCAAAATTTTACACAACTATTCAAATATCACTGCAGTTTTCACTCTATCAGTGATAAGTAAGGTTATCCAATTACTTTTGAATCCATATTATAATGGATAATTGTAATGGAAGGTTTACTTATTTTTCTTATGCAAGGCCGTCAGCATATTTATGTTTAGCACACTGAAAACATAGTGTTCTACCTTCACCTACAGGGTTTTGTGAAAGAAGAAGACCAAAAGAAAACATGGTTTGAAGCCCGAGATTTCTGCAGAGAAATAGGAGGAGATCTGGCTGCCATTAGAAATGAAGAAGAGCAAACAGTGATAGAAAACTTAATAAAGTAAGCAAGCAAACTCTCTAATAATTGATATTTTGGTGTAATAACACATGATGCAGAAATAAATAATAATACTCTTGTTTTGCTCCTGAGATAATTATTTTAAAATCTATCTTGTTTTCACCATAACAATAAGAAAAATAACTGAGAAAATGTCTCTCATGATTAATGTTTTCAAAGAATTTTTGGAGCTCCTAAAACGTGTCATAACCTGCAAACATTTTAAATTCAACAGAACAGAATTTGTTGAATGCTTCTCCACAGACCCTATTTTAAGTTTGTTTAGTGAATAATTTTGAAACCAAATTTTGTCTTCCAGTAACCCTGACCATTTTATCTCTGAGAAAAAACCGCTATAATCACAACATCAATGTAGAAAAACAACACGCTGTGTTTTCAAAACAACCATTTGCAAAGTAGGAAATTTTAAGGTGTGAGCTTCATGTACTTGCCAATGGGAGTTTGCTGACCAACAGTACTTTTTATTTTAAAAATTTCTGCATTTGAAGTGTTCAATAAGTGTCAGAGTTATTGTCCCAGGTAACTTTTAAAATTGAGGAGACCTAACAACATATATCCTCTTCCACTCTCCATTTTTTTCACACTCTAGAAAGAAATCCCCATCATTTCAGCCTTTCTGGATAGGTTTGCAGTGTTTGGATCCTGATGGTGGACTTTCCTGGAGTGATGGTTCTCCGGTGAGTGTTTCACCATGCCAGTTTCCTTCTGTTCTGACATTTTTTCTGTTGGACAAATTTCCATGACTGGTGTGTATAAAAGCCGTATAATTTCCAAAAATGTCTGTTTTGCAACTGGGTAACTCTGAATCATTATTCTTCATACTGGACTGGAAAAAAAAAAAAAGAGGCCAATAAACCCTGAGGTTATACCATCACAAAGTGATAAGACAAAGGACTACTTTCAGCTACAGAAATGATATTCCAAGTCACAAATATATGAGAAAGGTCTCTCTTGATTTTTGTTAGTTTCTGGTGATTAATTGCCATGTTCCTTTTTCCTGTTTTTTATTTATAATCTGATTTGATTCCAGTTTTTTTGGGGCTGCTAAAGTCTGTTAGATGCTGCATAAACTCAGAGCCTTTCTTTCCTCTTGCAGAGTGTTTGTAATTACTTTAATAGCTCACATTGGCTTCACAGCCAGAGGAGGAGGGAAAGGAGCGGTTGGAAACTTTTGTTCTACTTCTTATTCCTTACAGAGTACAGTTTTTTCCTGTGGAGACAAAAAAAAAAAAAAAATCACAGGTGTGTTATCTCTGTAGGTGAGTTATAAAGCAAGAAACAAGCTTTACGATACCGCATTTCAAGATTGCGGAGCAATCAGTGAAAACCCTTCCCCATCATGGATTAAGGAGCACTGTGAATACAGTCATAACTGGATTTGTGAAATAAAGAAAGGTGGGTTACTTTTTACTCTAAACTCACCTTACGAAGAGATTCAAGCTGAATCCATTCTATCGTAACAGGAAGCTCTACAAGTTACATACTGGTAGAAAGTTTTGTTGATTTCACAGGAATTTTGCACACAAAAAAGTAGGTCAAGACACATAAATACCTTTTGAATACAAGATTTCAGCTGCTAACAATAAACTTTTTTTGTTTCATTATAAAAAGTATATTCCATGATAAGCTCTACTAAAATTACACTTCTTTATGTAATTGTGTAATCATAGAAAATATGATGAAAGCAACCTCAAGAACTTACCTTGCAGAATTCACTGCTCTGCACAAAAGCAGATTTTTGTCAAAACAGAACTTCTAACTGAGGGAGGAAGAGAGGACTACAATTACAAAAAAAAAGATAAAAAATAAGAAGAAAAATATTATTTTAAATTTCCATAGCCTTTGTAAAGTGAAACTTCACTCCTCTGCTCAGATGTTGGTACACAACAACACAGTAGTCACCTATTCTAAATTAAACAACACTATCAGCGTTATAGAATCAGTCTTTTTGTAAGATGACATGTAAAGACAAGCCTGTAACAACAGGCTGCTGCAACAAAAAGATGGTAATGAAAGCTTCAAAATACCTAATACTTTAAGACAAGTTCACATCTTCCCCTGATACTAGTAGGAAAATCTTCTCTACTTCTGTTTTTTTCTCAGCTACTGTTGGGAAAAATATTCAGTGAAACTAGAGAGTAATCAATTATATCTCTGTGTTGGGCTACATATCTTACTTCCCACCATAACAGCAATGGTCCTTTGGTGTCTCCCTAGGCTCCTTCACACTAGTTTCAATTGCTACTTTTCTAAAAAACATAATTTCTGTGCTGCTGAATTATTCAAAACAATTTTCTAATCAAGGCACATAGTCTCACCTTCTCATACTTATAAATTAATAGTCATAGACCTCTATCTCACAGAGATGTTGTGAAGGTATTTTTCCTGGTAAGTTCCTTCTTTGTGAGTACTCACCTGCATAATCACCACAGCTAAAAATCATTAGCAAAAGTGTCAATAGTAGCTGTTAACTGTTAATTAGCAGTAGCATATGAATGGCAGAAATTACAGCCTGAAGAAATTGCCATCATTAGTCAGCAGTGCGTAATGGCATGCTGAAAGATGCTGAAATAGACAGACTACTTCATACTTCCAGAGCAGATATATTAAGATTTTTTTCTTTTAAATCTTGTAACCATTTTCTTTTTAAGCTTGGAACCAATCATACAATAGATTATTTTTAAAAGCTGACATATTTCTTTTTTTTAACCCAAGCATATCTTCATACACTTAATAAAATGTAATTACACATACAGCCACACAAGCATTGCAATAAAATCCTGTGGGGAAAAAAAACATAGAATCACAGAATGGTTTGACTTGGAAAGGACCTTAAAGATCATCTAATTCCAGCCCTCAGCTTTTGACCAGGTTGCTCAAAGCCCCATTGAGATGCCCTTGAGATTATGAAGGTGACATTTATTTTACATTTTCACAGCTCTTGGTCTTGCATGTTTAGAGAAACATTTCTCCACTATCACACTCCATGTGATGTGGAAATTTTTTGTTGAAATTATTTTTCAAAAAGTGGTAATACAATTCTTCTCAAAGCAGCTACACAGAAAAAAAGTTTCACAAAAAAATAAATACCAATAAAATGTTGAATATAAATTATAAGTTATAAATATATATATATGAAAAAAAGCAAAACTTTGTTTGCTATTTGCATTTCTTGTCAAATACAAGACAATGTCCATAAAGAATTGTTCAAAGCCTACAAATGTTGGAGTATTTTCTCTATTTAGTTTTCTTTCAGAAACAAGTATTCATTCAGACTAACTTCAGCCATCCAATATAGGCCATATTCAAGACGTTCAAGATGCACTTATCAAAAATCTAGATGATGAAGAGATGTAGGCTTGTAATGCATCTTTTATTCCCTGAGCATCCATTTTTTAACTTTGCACCAAAGATACTATATAAACATATTCTGCATTGAATATGTAAAATGTGAAAATTTAGTAGACATTAAAATAATTTCCACTATTTGAACACATACTGGCTCAATATTTGGGAAATATTTTTCATCATCTTTTTTTATCCCATTTCATTACAGGAACACCCTTGAAACCAGAACCTCTGGGCCCTTCTACCAGTAAGCTTCTGTTTATTTTCATTACCTAAAGGGTGGTGTGATGTAACACCACAAGATTTGCATAAGAACGGAGAAGAATGCAGAGATTTCTCTTCTGTGTTGCAGCATATGAAGTCACAGAAGATGGATGGATTGTAAAAGGAGACAAACAATACTTTTTCAGCCCAGAAAAGACCTCTATGGAGAAAGCCAGAACATTCTGCAAAAACAATCACGGAAATCTTGTTACTATTGGAAATAATAGTGAAAGAAAATTTTTGTGGAAATATGTAAGGGGAAATTTTGTTATGTTATACACTGCATGGCTTATAACCCTTTGTACATTTCCTTTGCTTGTGAAGTACAGACGAATATGTTTGTTGCATAATATTACCACTTTTACCAAATATTACTACTACTAAAATTTTATTAGGATTAGGTCTAAATATTCTATGAAAAAATATTTATTCTACTAAATGAATCTTCACTTTAGGGAAAAAACCATGTAAAAGAACTTACTGTTTACTAGGATGTTTTCTAGTTATATTCTTGTCTATTCTAGTCTGAATGGAGTTCTGAGCAAATACCTAAGGAGCAATGAACAGGCAGAGGAGGTGTACTCTCAGAAAACTCTCTTTCTGGCAGGGTGGTTGCCTCTTACCTGAATATCATATACTAGAATGCAGGGTTGCACATAGATGTGAGGCACTGCCAGTGTAGCTGTGATGGTCCCATCTGATGCTCATGGTGCTCTGCAAAACAGCTTTTCAAAGAAAGGCTTAGACTGGTCCAGGTTAGACTGATCATTCCAGCAATCCTTCATGGATTAATTTTCCTGTACCATGACCGAAGCACAGCGGGGAATGCTGACAACTGCACAGCGTGGATGGCACCTCAAACCTCTGCCATAATCCTATCCATATGCTAACACCAACACAGCCACACAAACACCTTTCTGAGTCACTACTCAGTGTTTGCTTTTATTGGGTGAGAAACGATATGACAGGAGGAGAGCTCAGACAGCTTGAGACACAAGAATTACATAGCTGCTTAAAACCAGGAAAGTATAAAAAAATTATGCTAAATGTTTTTCTCAAGTCTTCTTTGACTTTTTCTTTTTAAATTAAGCTCTTTGAAAGCTCTGATCATACCAGTAATTCAGGCAAACATGGGAATGTATCAATAAAAACAATGAAGCAAAACTATAAATTGTATGGTATATCAGGTGACTGTGCACATTTAAAGAATACGTATTCATTTCTTTGCTTCCACAGAACAAAATTTACACTTTTTTTTTTATTAGATGACTAATAACTATTAGAAAACACTAATTAAAATATATATTTTTATGTTTAGGTCTTAAAAAATGGCAAACTGAACTCATATCTCATAGGATTAATCCAGAATGCTGGTCAACAGTTCAGGTAGGTAAATAAGCTACATCAAGATCCATAGAGCAGTTGTAGGAGTATTGCACTGCCAGAGTTCCTTCTGGAGGAGCCACTGCAAAGGAGTTAAATGCAGATTCAGAGAGTGATAATTCATGTTGAAATGTGTGCTCTCCCTCAGTTCAACTACACTGTACAAACATATTTCTAAATGGAATTTTTGTACGCTATGAATATGTCGATAATATCTGTTAAAAATAAAGGTATTTTTGTCTTTGACTTGATATGCAGGGATTTCATTACCTAAGGTCTTTTAATCCTAATGGAAACTCAATTTACAGACAGACTCAGCTGTAATTTTTTAAAAATATTTTTAGTATGTTAAGCAAGATTTTTCTCAGCTGTTTCATGGACATTGTCTCAGCAACCACTACTGTTTTTCAGTTGGATGAGTGGAAACCCAGTGCACTATGCAGCTTGGGCACAGGGTGAGCCCAACTTTGCACAAGCTCAAGAAAATTGTGTGGTTTTAAATAAAAAAGATGGTGAGTTTCACAGCTATGGTTTTTGAAGTTATTTTTTGGTTGCTGCTCTTCAAATATTTGTTTAAAAACCTCTTGTCAATTTTCCCCCATTCTTTACCACAAATTTTGAGAAATATGCATTAAAAAGAATAATTGTTATATCTGAGGTTTCTTCAGGGGCAACATTATCAATAAAAGTGAAGTGCAAGATAATGGCTTTAATGGGGAATGCAGTGGCAATTTGATGTTTCAGCTGCACAAAGAAAATGTTCAATTCAAATCAACAGCAATTATTTTTTAAAATCATTATAATTAGATAACAGTTTTTTTAAAATATTTGTTTATAACAGAGAGTATTTCAATTTATAATAATAGTTTTATAGTTTATTTTTTAAAAATTAGGTAATTTTTTTCATAAGAGACTAGTTAGCAAAGGAATAGAACATATATGGAGTTTAAAGCACATTCTATAGTGCTTTCACTGATAAAGCATTACTTTACACTTGCATCTTTCAGTGCAACAAAGCTGTTTGGGAGGGTTCCACTGAGGGGCCATCTCATCTGTCCACCTCTCCCCCAGTCACAGCAGCACCAAAGTGCCCCTGTGCACAGTGACAATGGGAGGTAGAGTTGAGCTAATGCAGGTTTTCCCACATTCCCAGGCAGATTGCTTCCAAACTTAAAAGCACAGAAACCAGTTCACTTTCCCACAAATTTCAATCTTATTCAGTGTCTTAGCACCTAAACTTCAATTGATTTCAGGCTTGTGGAATGATGTCAGCTGTGGTTTTTCCAATGGCTATATCTGTGAGAGGCACATAAGTTTTATAAATGCAACCCTCCCTTCAGCAGTACCTTCAGCTCCTGGAGGATGTCCTGCAGATTGGATTTTATTTAAAAATCAGGTATGATACTTTCATCTAAGCACAATGATATTACTGCTTCGGAAGGTACTTAAAAATATACAAGAGGCCTTTTGTCTCTCAGACATGTTTTGTCAGTTGCATTAAAAAAATGAACCCGTTGGCTAATTACTGCAAAATGGTGGTTTTACACATTTTTAATTGTTTTCTTGAGAAGAGGTCATCTGAGGAACATTGGGAAAACTGTTACATTGTATATATGTTTATAGAAATTGAAGAACTGAATTAATCTGAAAGCACTGGGCATAGCACAAAATCAGTCATTTGAGATGGAACAAATCAGAAATAAGACAAAGGCTTCAACATAATGCTTGCCTCTTCCCAAAAGGTACAAACTTGATGTGCTTAATAAGCAAGGGTTCTATTTCCTAATATGTAATAACCTAGTACTGTTATGAAGGTGCCCACAGATATCACAACAGGTGAGTTTATGCCAGGTTACAGTCATGAAAATTATTATTTTCCTTGCAAGAAAATTTTCTGACTGTGCTATTGGCATGGCACAGAGCAGAGGGTAGCTGCAAACATGGAGAGGGCACATGAGGCACACTCATAATTATCCAAACCTTTGAGGGTGAATATGTACTGGTAATGTGATAGCCACACACTTTTTAAGAAATGAGTCATATACTTCCATTAATAAAAGAGCTGTACAATGAAGAAGGCTGAATGCTGAATTACTCTGACCACAGACACTAGGTCAAAGAGGTTTTTCAGAAAGTTCCAGCAATTCCACATCTGGACTGGGCTTTTCCTACAGAGTTAGCACTTGGTCTTTTACTTGTGGTGCTGTATGGCTTCTTGAAATTCCTGAGTTAGTTAAAACATTAAATTCTCATCAGACTCCTACCGTGGTTTGTAAATAGCTATTTGAGTTTTGTTGTGACTTTCTCAGTCCCTTGCAGAAAGACAGAGAGCAAATGTAAAACCTGTAAATGGTTTTGACTTGGCTCCAGATCCAAGTTAACTGAAAAAATATTTTGGGCATCTGATTTAGGCTGATTTTTACTTAAACTAGTGTAGTTCTTACCTAAATTCTTTGTCCTGTCACTCTAACAGTCTATACTTATTTTTCCCTAGTGTTACAAATTTTTTGGCTCTGGCTATGATTACTGGAGTACTGGAAGAAGAGTTTGCGTGAGCCTTGGAGGAAACTTGGCAAGCATACCTAATGAACAAGTTCAAGGTATAGTGCAACAGCCCCTTAGGTGACAGACAGCCTTTACTCTGTATACATTTCCTGCAAAGAAGGCAAGCGTCAGTATGCAAATATATGGTTTTTATCATTTGTATACTCAAATTATGGCTATATCACCATGGCATGAAATGTTTTTAGAACTGAACAATCTTTTTGGGGCATGCTAGTGATGCTTCCTCATGTTTCATGCAAAGCATCTTACATTATTTACAGGCATGAATTAGGATAAAATTAAAAGTCCAGATCTGGCATTTGTAGCTTTAGGCACAGAAAAAAAACCAGAATGCATGGTCTGATTTTGCCAGAAATAGAATGGGATATGCTTCTATACCTCTGCCTAAATTCTGCAACTTAATTTAGTAGAATGTCAGAGAAAGGCATATTTTCACCTTGCTTGTGTTCCCAGGCTTCCATTTGCAGCTGTAGATAGTCACATATTTCCATCAGTCAAGTGGCTCATCCTGACTGCTGAAATAAGTGAACTCATTAGATATCATGGTGGTCAGACAGGGTTTTTTTTCTTTCCTCTTTCCGATCCCAAATACTTTGACTCTTCGAGACTTTTCATGGGCAAGGGCCTGGCATAACCTTGAAATAATGAACTCAAGCAAATTTCTGATAAAATGCAATTAAAATGTTTTTAAAAGACTTTAATGAACAAAATAGTTAAGTATTTGTTTATGAGTTGATGTTTTTACTGATCACATGACACATTCATTTTCTTCTCTGTTGGCTTTTTTCCCTAGCTTTTCTCACTTACCATTTGAAGGATGTTTCAAATGATCTTTGGATTGGCTTGAATGATATGCTCAGTGAACTCAACTTTGTTTGGTCTGATGGAAGTGCTGTCTCATATACAAACTGGGTTAAAGATTCCCCAAAACTTGTAGAACCTGTTTTGTATGACAGTCTGCATCCAGAAGATGGCCTAAATCGGCAACAGGTAAATATTGCTCAGTGTTTACCATCAAGTCTAAATCTGAGGAGCAATACCACTTCCAATAAGCAGCTCACTTCACTACAGACATTGCCCCAGCCTTCTCCATTGGTTGGTCATCTATCTTTACACTGGGACTAGATATAAAACCTTTCAATGTTTGAGTATTCTAGCTATTTCAGAGCATAAAATGGCATTGCTGTAATTTTGTCAAAGTATTTGGCAAAATTGCAGCAATGGACAGATTGAATAAAGATTGGATATATTGAATAAAGCTTCCTTTTTCATAGAAAATTGTTAATTTTTCAGAGAATATAAATGCAGCATTAAAATTTTAGACGTTAACACACAATTATTTTCATGTCTGTGAAGGAAGGAGAAGAGGATGCAAGAGGAAAGAGTTCAGCATTTCAACTTATTCCCTTTTAAAAATTGTAATTGAATTACTAAGGGCCAATAGATGTCAACTACTTTCTAAGCCCATCAAACCCTCTCCACTGCTAGCACTTAAATTAAACCTCATAATGCTGTAAATAAAATAACATTCTACATAATCATATCAATACAGACTGATTTGCACACCTGCATTGCCTGCCTTCTATTTATTTCTATATCTTGCTTTCCAAACTTGCCCTTCACAGTATGTCTATCCACTCACTGTCCATTCTCCCATCATTTTTGTATCCATATCTTTAGAGAAGCCAGGGATATGGACAACCAGCCAGGGATATGGATAACCAGCTTAATCTACACCTGAGCCAACTCGTGTTGCTCTTGCCCATGTAGCCATTAGTCAAGGCATGCAGGAAGACATAAATGACACTGCACAATCTATAGCTCCACTGTAGCTCCAATAACACTAGGAAATACCAAGCAGGGAAAAAAAAAACAAATGTGCAAAGGTACATCCTACTTTTCTCCTTCACCTTCAAGACACTAACAGCTCTCTCCTTCAGAGGATCCTTTTCAAAGGCCCAAAGGCTCAAGGATTACCCCATGGCAGCTTAGCAGAGGAGACTGCAGCTTGTAATAAATTTGACATTTCAGCTTCTTAAGCTGATCTCGTGTAGCTGAAAGAGAAATTCTAAGAACTAGAGCTGATGAGAGCTCTGCCAAGGACTGTAATCTAGGTGATTTTGTCAAGAATCAGCACTATTTATAGCTGTCTTTGCAAGTGAAATACAAAGCACGACTTCCATTTCATTCTTATTCAAAACCTTACTGATAAGTCACTCATTAGTTGTGATAGATAATGTTGAAGAAAGTTCTTTAAAATAATAACATCTTTCAAGTATTTCTCCTGGAAAATAACTAAATTAACAAGAAGGCTGAGCTGAAGTGTGTACAACAGGGAAACTGGCCACCACAAGGCAGGTCAGAAAGGACAGAGAAGGATGAATGAAAGGTATTTCTAGAGTTGTAACACACCCTACAACATCAGAACTAAAAAAAACACCAAACCTGAAGCTACTCAGTTATAGTTCTCTGTTTTATAACTTCTAATATGCATGCATATTCTTTTCCTTACTTCCAACAGTTTGATTGTGTTTCTCTGAAGAGAGGTCCTGCTGATGACACAGGAAAATGGAATAATGAGGAGTGTTATAAGTACAGAGGATATATATGCCAGAAGGATAGTGGTAAGTTCTGTATTGTTAATCTTGAAAATGATAAATAATAAGGATTAAAACAAATTTTCTCATTTAACACACTTTATTTCAGTTTAGTCTTGGTTTTGTTTCATTTTGTTTTGGTTTTTAGGTAAAGGATCAGTCAGACCTAAGGGCCCATCCTGCCTGAGAAAACACAGCAGAACATAGGAAAATTGTTTTATTTTTTAAAGCGTAATTTAATAGATGAAGCCCTGAAACATTTTAATTACATATGTTCATAATGATTTATAGGGTATCAAAACTAGTAAGTTTAACACTTATCCATATAAACCTGATAGTCATTAAGCTGCAAAGAGTATTTTAAAAACTGGGAGGACAGGTGTGTTATTTTTGAATGATGGGGTAAATTTACTTCTGCAATATAAAGCACTGTGCATTTACTGATTCAAAATTGTCAGAGGTTGAAAATACATTTCTTTTATCAGAAGTGTTATTTTGATATTATATTTAAATATAAACAGCTAAGAAGAAGATGTTCCGTTCCATTAGTGATTGTATATTACATTTGTAAATAATGAAGATGTTAGTGAATTGCTCAAATATGTGACTCCATGTTTAACTGCTCATGGGTAATTTTTTCTTTTCCTTTTTCCTACAGATCCTGAACTTTTTAAGTCACCAGCAACAGTGCTGGACTTTGCTTTTGACCCTTCTAGTGGGATTAGCTATTCTGTCACCCATTCCAGAATGAGCTGGGAGGAAGCACACCAAAACTGCAATAACAATGCCTCAGAACTTGCCAGCATTTTAGACCCGTATAGCCAGGCACTGCTGTTCCTGCTTGCACAGGAATATGGAGAGCCTCTGTGGATTGGTCTTAACAGCAACATGGTAAGAACAATTACAGTGCAAACAAGCAGTCAGGCTGACACAGGACCTGATTTTACTGTATGCCCTCATCTTGTTGCCCATTGGGATTTCTGCCAGTGTAGTGCTGAAAACAGCATGTTCCACCAATGTAACAGCCATTTGCACTGGAAATCTTCAAGTAAGACTCATACAGTAGAGATTTCCTTTAGCACAAGGAAATGTTCCTGTAAAACCAGTATACAACAGCATAGTGTGTTGTTTGGAGTAATTTAAAGTATCTCAGATATAAATTGTAAAATTTCCTACATTTTGAATTGGTTTTAATCTAAAAGTGATTCCAGGTACAATATACATCCTGCCCTCCTGCCAGGTGTTTATGTACCTCAATGACCAGTGACAAGGTATCAGATGTCACACACCTGACACCTGAGCAGGAATGATTTTTATGTGTGTTTATGCTCACACATTTTACTAGAGTAGCAATAGAAAAATACAGCTGTAAGCTGTAAGAAGCTGGGGTAAATATTAGTATAAGGAATATGGAGGCTATATCATATGGTGCATACTGACCAATGGCTGTATTTTTAATTTGAAAATGCAATTGACATAATTGCTCCCATTAGAAGTTAGAATATTATGGAAAAATAATCCTTTCTGTTCGTCAGCTGTATGACAGGAGAGGGTGAACATTTGGATGGTAGGTGTGTTTTGACATGCTACATTCTTCATCATGAATCACAGTCACTATAGCTGCAACAAAAACAATGGTGATCAGAGCTGCACTAAGAGCACTCCCACACACACTCCCATTCTCCATGCAGACGTCTGGGTGGTCATACCAACATGATATCTTATCTGATTCCTGGGTCTATGCCTTCTCTCATGCCCCCTTTCTTTTTTTCCCTTCCATTTCCTAATGCTTGAAAAAAATGCTCTGAAATAATGTTAGATATTTTTTGAAGGTGTTCACATTTGTGGATGACAGACACTGCACATTTTAGTCAGTTAGCATTTCCAAGCTAAGAAGGGGCACCAGTAAGCAGATGATTCTACACTGGTTACTTGAGAGTCCTCTTGAGGATCCTGTATAGTAGCTATGTCACTGTAAGCAAATGTGAAATTACCATATAGACTTTACTTCCAGACCAATGGCAAGTATCAATGGACTGACAGGTGGAGTTTAGTTTACAGCAAGTGGGCCAGTGGAGAACCAAAGCAGACATTTGCATGTGTCTACCTAGACACTGATGGCACCTGGAAGACAGCTTCTTGCATGGAAAAATTCTTTTCTGTCTGTAAAAAATCAGATGGTGAGTAACTTCATACCTGTGTCTTGAGTAGAGGCTGTATAGTGCAACAAACCACTGGAAAAACACTTTGTTAATACACCAGTATACAGGAAGACAGGATTACCTAACTAGTTCTAAATATTGACATGAATTCTTTCCAAAAGTTAATTAATTAATAATAATTACCAAAAGCCTAAGAACCAAAGGATTGAATATTCACTTTTTTAAACTCTTCATTCTATCAGGAAAAGTAATTAACTTGCTGTAAGATCTGTTTTTATTAGGCATTATAGGAAATTCTGTATCCAGTTTGGGGTGCCAAAGTTTGAAAAGCTTCTCGGTCAACTAGGGTTTTCAGATGACTGAGTAACAATAATTTATAACAATAAAGAAAAGATTAGAGTTGAACAAAAGACTAAGAAACCAAAGACTACGAGAAACCATATTATCAATACTAAATATTTAAAAATGAGCCTTACGGGATGGAATTTAATTTTTCTGTGTCTGATATGAGTTGGAAAGGGGTAACAGACTTAAATACAGCAAGAAAAACCTTCTAATTTTATCAGTACAGAAGTCTTTAATAAATACTCTGGACAGATCAGCAAATCTCCATCACTACAGCTTGCTAAGAACAGACAGGACTAACATCTGTCAAAAACAATATATCAGCTTCATGTCACCTGTGAGCACAAAGATGAAGTAAATAACCCCTTGGAAAGCCTTCCAAGCACAATCTTGTATAATTTATATGGAAATAAGTATAAATATTATTTCAAAATTTAGCTATAGTCCTGAATTTTTCAACTTTATTGAAGATCTTGAATCTTTAGCAAATTTAAAATTACATGGCAAATTACGTTCTAAGACATTTTAATGTGACAAAAAACCTCAAAATTCATATATAATGCCTCTTTTCACTTTATGATTCTGGAAATCTCATTTGCAAGCTTAGTACTCCTTATTAGGGAAAGAAACAGACTGTAGAAGACTTACAGGAAGAAAAGATAATTTGGCAGAATATATAATTTACATTTCATCTGCGTTTATCTACCCATCCAACATCTTCCTGTTATATCAGTAACTATGGAATGCATTCAGGATGCAGTTAAATAAAAAGTCCTTCAAGTTATGCTTAGTTATACCAACACTTTTATTCATAATCACAGTTTCTACTGTAAGGTTTGATAAGGTTTTGATACTGTAAAATCACATTGGTAAATAAATATGAAGGAAAATATTGTCTCAAACAGAAAGTCAGAACCATATTCAAGCTCTTCTTAGAACAGGCTTTATTTCCTCTGAGATTACAAACCTAACAGTCATTTAGTTTTGTCATACTAGTATAATGGGAAAACCAAGTTATATAAAATAGCTGGACTCCAACTACCTGATCTCTTATCAGTAATGGCCCCTACTGAACCCCCACAACTTCCTGGAAAATGCCCTGAATCAAGAGGACACAAATCTTGGATACCTTTCTCTGGTCACTGCTATTACTTTGAGGCCTCCAAGAAAAGAAGTTGGTCTCAAGCTCATGAGGAATGTGCCCGACTAGGTGAGTGTTTAGTATTAGAAAGACTGATGATGTAATTAAACACATAAAATAATGGACAATATTGCTAAGAAAACCTCAAATTACTTTAAAACTTCACATTTAATGCTTTTTTCGGTTGCTTTTCTGAGCATGCTTTTGCACAATAAATGTAACCTTTGTCAGAGACAGCAGCGTCGTACCTCAAATATCAGGTGAAATAGGAGTACCTTAAAAATATTAAATTCCTATTAGTTTTATGGCAAAAAGTAATTAGGTAAGGAAATAAACACATTTACAGACCCACTAAGGCAGAGGCTTCAGGATTAGCCTTCCCTTCCCCAAGGAAGGGGACTCCACATGCAGTGCAATCTGGGAGACACAAAGTCATAGGATGGTTTGTTAGGGTTTGTTAGCTCCAGGGCACAGTTGATTAAGTGGATCTCAGTGGCTGGACAACAAATGAGATGGAGGAGCTGTTTATCTTTCATGACCCAGTAAAATACACCCAGCCATGCAGTTCCTGCTCTGGAACAGCCCCATGCTGCCCCCAGGGAAACAAGAGCAGTACCTTCATCAGGGAAGGGAAAAGACACTTTGCTACACATTTCTGAGAACTGGTGTGATGAACACATATTGAACACATATTTCAGTGTGAGTAAGAACAAAAAACATCCTATACATTTCTAAAGGCACTTCCTCATATATCTGAAAACATTGACCTATAACTGAGTAAACAGAAAAAGTAGCTTTGTAAAAAGATTTTGCTCTACAGCTGTACGACAACAGAATTCCTGGATTGGTTTTGCAGAAAGATAAATCACATAATTACTAAAAAAAGTAAACATTACACTAATAACCAGGATGAAAGGTTACAATTGGACACTGCTCTGTGTTCTAAATTCCTACACTTTTGCCTGCCTGTTACCCATCGGCCAGGCCAGGAAGGTGGTCATTTCCTTGTGTTCCCAACACAGCTTTGTGTATTTGTAATGCCAGGCAATTATGGCAATTATAAATCAACTTCTGGACATCTTCTGGACTGCAACCTCCATCTTCTGACACATCCTGCCTAACCTGTTATCATCAGGCACTGCCAAAACTGCTGCCCAGCCACTGATGAGGGACAGAGCTGTAGTGGCAACAGGCATGGTGGTGACTGCATCACCTGTACCTGTTTCAGCTTACTAGCACCACAATCTGGGATGTGGTCAGGCCTGTCCAAAAAGTATTGCAGGAGAGTAATTGTTCTTCTCTAAAATAGCAAGGAGTAAAAAAATCCAGAAAATTTCAGAAAATCCGTATCTTTGTGCAGATTTGCATCCATACAGCACACATTCATGCTCAAAGAAAATACCATAAAGTGATATAAAACCCACTACAAGACTAGTGAATAATAGAGTTGGTGTCTTTTACATACTTTTGCATATTTTTTATGTGTTTATTGACTTGAGCTCTAAGAAAATGAGCCACTGTGATGTATTCCTTAATATTTTTTCAGGTGCTGATTTGGTATCGGTAGGAGACTATAGTGAAACAAACTTTCTGTCAGAAACCATTAAGATACTCCATGGAAAATCATTGAACTTCTGGGTAGGGCTAAAGAAAGGTGACAGAGGTAATATCTTTCATCACATGTTACCCTATCAAATGAAATTACATGTTATGTTTTGTACAGTTGAAAGTACATCTATATATATATATATAAATTACACAAAGTTTATTTCAAAGTATGCTTAAATGTGCTTAAAATTATAATTGAAACATTTAACTAGCTATTCATGTTATAAATTTTGTATTCTCCATTACATCTTATTCTATTTGTCTACACCCATGTATTTTATACATATATGTTCATTTTTAATATTAGGAGAGTGGGTATGGACAGATAAATCTGCAATGGATTTTGTCAACTGGCAATTGGGAGAACCATCAAACAAAAGGCTTAAAGACTGTGGAGAACTGTGTGCACTGTCTGGCTCCTGGAATGCCAACCTCTGCTCTTTCAAAAAAGGATATATCTGTAAAAAAAATAAAAGTAAGTAGTATTTCTAATATGTTAGGGTTAATAATGTCTAATAATGTATTTTCACTGTACAACACGGAAACATAAAATACTCTCAGTCTGTGTGCAAAACCAATTGCCTCTAATGGCAGGATGTGGCTGCCTAAATACTGACAAGCCGCACACGGCTTCCGACTGCCTTCTTGGAAGGCTGCATCCCCCCTGTCCTCTAGAACTACCATCAGCCCTGTGCAGCCATCGTAAATACTTCAGGCCCCTGAGTTTAGGTGAAAGCTAAACTCAAAAGCAACACTTTGTCTAATTTCAGCTGAATGTATTCTCAAACAAAATCTTGTTCTGATGAGTCCAGTGCAAACTGTCTCGTAGAAATGCTGGAATTGGTGATTCCTTTCCTTACTGACCACTGATCTGATGGATTACAGGAATACCATGACAAACATTCTTGTGGCACTCTTTATCTACAGTATGATAGAATCATGTTTAATAAAATACTGGTAGTATCCTGATAGAAAAATTATCATCTGTAAGAAAATGCATAAGTTTGTATACCAACTGAGATTAAATCAAAGTAGTCCAGAACATGGACATTTTGTTTGGTTAAACTTCATAATACTGTTCAGCTTTGTATTATCTGCTAAGTTCAGGAAGAGCAATTACCATAGGAACCACATCCACATGGAATGGTTGTCTCTGACAGAAAGGGCTACAATAGAAGAGTCTTTTCAGCTGAAGTAAAATGCTCATGATGCACCGCTAACACTCAAGACCTCCTTTCAGGAAACACCTTAAAATGACTAAGGATCCTGTGGGGAGTTTCTCAGAAATAAACATATTTGAAAACACTTTTTGAAATAACAGAAACCTGTCTCTATATGTTGTTCTGGGTATCACGACTGAGGAAGTCAGATGCTCTTAGGATGAAAGACCCAATTATCCTACTAGAGTTTTACACACACTTAGCTCCATCCCTATGGAAGAGTGACTGTCACCAACCCATGAATTCAGGGGGAATTGTCAGAAACACTGGTACTTAGGAACTTTGAAATGCCTTTCTTTTTTTTTTTTTTTTAAGCAATCAGAATAAACCTTTTTTCTTCCTTTCAAAAGCTCCTGAAAACAAAGAGATGTCAACAGAAAATACAGGTAAGCATACTTCCTTTTAAGTAGAATAATAAGAGCAAGCTAAAACAAAACAGGAATATAATTACATAGTTTCATAGGGTGTTTAAAAACAAAAAGTCCATAAACTTTCACTCTGTATCTCAATATAGGATATAGAGGTTATCCTGAAGTAAATATTGATATACTTTTATGTTTATATTTTTAATATTGGGCTTTGATGAGATTTAATTATATTTTGTTTGGTGTTGGTAAAAAAATAATCCCAAAGCACATATTGAACTGAAAATCTACATGCACATTGAATTTTTTTGCTTTCTTGTACAGAAGTCTCATTTATTACTAGATTCTGAAACCTTTTAACCTCAAAGGTTATTCCATTGTATATCCTTACAGAAGAGAAAATGGAGAAAGTACTTTCTGCTGGCATCATCTGGCTGTTCGTTCTTCTAGCCCTTTCTATAGCTGGAGCTGGAAGTATAATTTATTTCTGCTCAAGGAGAAAAAGACAAAACCTGCCACATATTTCAACCAGAATGAGTGGATCAGAAGCAACTGTGGATATTCAAGAAAAAGACACACATTCAGAAATGTAGTCTGACCAAATGCACATGTGATCCAACTATGAAAAACCAGGCTATTAATCAGTGAAATCTTACCCCAGCTTTGTGTTTTCCTACCCAGATAATAATCTCCTTTCTTCTCTAATACACAGATACTCACATACTCTCAAATACTCACATACATCTTTCAAAATTCCTTCCAAAGTGTTACAGAGTTCTTTAGGCCGGGGAGTGTATATGTGTTTTTCATATAAATGGGTATGGCTGAAAAGATGGGTCCAGAGGTGTTATGGGGAAAGTCTGACAGATATCTATGATGTGAAAATTACTTTATTTAGCTTAGTGTAGAAATTCTCCCTTTTTACACACAGGGGAAATCATTACTCATTACTTTAAATTGTTTTTTCCTGTGTGTGACTTCAGTGGTATCTAGACTATGAGGGCAATCACAGAATCACAGAATTAACTAGGCTGAAAAAGGCCTTTGAGATCATTGAGTCAAGCTTATGAAACACTGCTCATTTCATGTTTTCAGCTTCATAGTTTATGATACTATCTTTTCATTCATGTAAAAACTGTTACGATACCTGCATCTGTGCATTATTTGTTTACCAAAAAAAAAATCGATAGAAAATTGTAAAAATATTGAAGAGGCTCATTTAATTTTACCTTCAGTCTGAATTTTTGAATTATGCCATTTCCTACAGCCTTGCACTATTCTAATATTCTGCAAATACCTCTATTTTTCTGCAGTTCAGACTAATAATAAAGATAGAACAGGAGATGACCTTGCCAATGGGTTTTATTTCAGTAATGATTCTTTTAGTATGCAGAGCTGCCCCTTTTTAAATCCAAGTATGTATAATAAATGGCTGTCTTGTAGTGCAGTGTGTAATTCTTCGGTGCAGAGATATAAAATTAAAATCATACTTTTTGAAAATACATTCTTTCTTTTTTGTTGTGATTTCATTTGACAATGTGCTGCCTAGACCCTTCTCAGCCTTCTTCCATTGTGCACAGTAACAGGGCTTGCCTCAGGGGGAAGTTTATCATTCTGCATATTTTAAGACATGCATCAGCCCTCCTGAGAAATGCAAACACCTTTCCCTAAGCCACAAGAGGGCATGTGGCACTAACAGGCCTCGCTCAAGAAGCATATGGAGGGACAGGACTAGGGCAGAGGAGCTTCTACCAAATGTATGTATTGGGGAACAGATCCCATCTTTGGCACTTCTGTCAGAATTTCTCACTCCCTCCACATGCTTACAGTCTCTGACTGACAAAAAGATGAGGCCACACTAAAAATCTCTGCAAGGGAAGAAAATACCTGGAATAAGTGGAATAGGTTTCTGCACCAAGATATCTGCGTTTATGCCCGAGCAGCTTGAGAACACACTTGAATTACCTCTATTATTTACATTTCTTCTAGATATCCATCAAGCAATAAAGGTTTCTAACTAAAAATGTTATTGATAGTTACTTAGCATGGAAGTACCCCCTTCTCCTAGGAATACTTATTTCAGATATTTTAACAAGGGTTACCTTACAACATGGGTCACCTCTGGTATCATTTCCTCCTGGGAGTTCAATTTTCCCCAGCACTCCTTTGCTGGATGGACACACATTATTCTACACCTTTGGCTAAGCTGGTAAAGAACTCTCACCAATCACAGAAACAGAAAGATATCTGAGGAATGTATGGCTTTCCCTTTTTACTTAACCAAGTAATGTCGTACAGACATAAGGCCTTTTAAGCAAGACCTGGTTAAAACCAAACCAAACCAAACCAAACCAAACCAAACCAAACCAAACCAAACCACCAAAAAAACCCAAACAAAAAACTCTCATCCACAAATTATTTAAAATAAAGTTTAAAATTATGTAAACCAAAAGTATATTTTATAATTTATGTCATTTGAACACTTTGTAAAGCCCAGAGATAACAGCCTTCAGATAACAGTTCCCTAAGTTACTGTAGTAAGTCCTGTTATACCAACTCCTTGCAATAAAGAAAGTTATTGCCATTTTCAGGAGGAAATAGCTGGAAGAGCTTTGCACAAAACTGTGCTAATGAGAAAAACAACACCTGCTTCCCACGGAGGTGACTAAAGATAAAATTGCTTCCTGGTATGTACTGCAGATATCTGGGAGTACATGGTTCTGCTTGCCCTTTGGACGACTCAGTAAGGCAAGCACTTTTCCTGGCCTGTGTTTGCAAATAGTACATGCTGGTGGTTCTACTGTATTTATGCCCAGCTTAGTGAATCTGACAAATTAAAGCTACCTCCCCCCCCCACCAAAAAAAATAAAAATTAAAAAAAAAAAAAAAGAAGGAAACATACAAGAGAAAAGGCTAATTTTTTTAAAAGGTATTTGTAAGTTAACTATAAAAACTGGGAGTTCATAACAAAATTTGGTGACAAAACTCAGCACAGCCTGGGACCTTCAGAGAAGAAGCCTGGCTGGTATCACAACCACGCAGGAAGCATGGAGAGCTCAACAGTCAGGCTGCTTTGCATGCCAGCTCTGTGTTACCATACGAAAATACTTTGATATATGTATATTTTTATGTCCAGCTATTCTGTAGTTGGACTGAACATCATTACTGAACAAGAACTGGACAGGATCACAGGCTAGATAGATATGACGTATGTTGCTGATCCCCCTGCAAAGTACTGAGAGACCAGAGCCTGATCCAAAATGCCTCCTACAGAAAGACAGAGAGCACTGTAGTGAGAACAGCAGTGAAATTGAGTGAGTACAGAGTGAGCCACTGCAGCAGTGCTCATCCCTGGGGACAGGGGCTGAGAGCCATAGCCCTGACAAGACCTGCTCGCACCTGGCAGACACTGTCAACACTACCTGCTCTTTGCAGCATGGGACAGCACTGCCAGAGCAAGGACACATCATTCAGCCTACAGTCTCTCAAACAACTGAACAGCCACTGGGGAAGAGACCAATGCACATGAGCACTGACTCTTCTGCATTTGTCATTTGGACCTGACAACTGATACGAGTAAGACATTGCCCACACAATATTGCTCAGACACAGAAGAGGGTTGGGTTGCACTTGGTTAAATTCCACAAAACAAAGAAGGCCTTTACGCCTTTCAATGCTTAATCCCAAATCCCAGTGTTTCTGCTCAAGTAAGTTGTTTGCATGTTTCTCTCTTCTTTCCAAAAATTCCTGTATACTCAAAATCACTGTCCTGTCAGTTCAGTGCTTGGAATAGGAAAAAAATTGCCTATTGTGAGCATTGCTGTTTAAATTAGGTTCAGAGTGGAGAAGACACCTCAGCACTGATCTGTTTCATACTAATGCGTATGATGTGGAATCTTTTCTCTCATTTTCATAATGAAATGGTGTCTGATTTTCCTTGGTTTTAATCACTACCACTTGCAATGGCAACGTAACATCTTACATATATATGCTTAGCTATCTAAGGTGCCTGAAGGAGATGGAATTCACCTCACATAATGTAGATATCTAAAATGCAGCCATATCTAGCTAAATTACTCACCCAAGGTCATCACTGTGGTCGGCACGGAAAGACGGATACATTAGGGTGCAATTACTTGATCTGGTCTAGAGACTGATGAGAACTCTAGACTCTCTCTGACACAAAGCCTAAAACAATTATCTCACAGTAAATGAGTTCTGCAGAATCCAGTTCTTAACTGATATCTTATGCAATTCTGTACAAAACGCACTAATAGCTTTTAGTTGATTATATTTATCATCAATAGCTCCAGGCTATTCAGACAACAGCTATCAAAACCATTCCTCATAATTTTTTTTCCCCTGGCTTTAAAATATTACTTTTGGAAACAAAGCATCTGTCAAATAAAAAAAAAAATTCTGTTGATTTTATTTTCCATACTAATTCAGAATGAAGACTGAACTGGTAGCATTTCTTAAGCAAATGTCAAGAACACAGACAGAAGCTCCTACAAACTTACAAATAAACTTCCAAGGCAAGCATCTACCTTGGCACCTCCACAAACACTTCCCAACCTAGTGCCAGGACAGGTGAAAAATCAGTGAAGTGTGTCTGCTCATAGTCTTGATACAATCTCTGTGTTTAATGTACACCAAACTGTTTCTCTGAGCAGCGACTGAGGTGTTCACACCAGTGAACCCTTGGGAAGGTTAAGTTGTGCTGAGTATCAGAAATGAGGGCTCTGCCACTTCTGTGATACATAGAGTTGAAGTAGAAAAACTGAGCATAAAAGTACTGTTCAGTCCCAGACAGAGTGCTGCTGCTAAAAGTTCCCTCTCCTATTCTGCACAGACTGCCATAAAGCCACTCCACCTACTTTGACTACATTCTATTTACATTTCTCCCATCTATTTCCTGCTGTATCCATGATCTTGATGCTAAGCTGATAATGCTGTTTACCAAGAAATGTTCAATTTTTAGTTCAGCTAAATCTGTACAGAATTTATTTTCATTTCTTTAAGCCCCATTTCTGTTCACAATACCACAGATAAGTCTTATGGCATAGGTCCATAATGTCATAGATAAATCTTAACTACCATTTAAATATCATTACTCATTAATATTTGTATATCTCAGCCACTCCACCCAACACTGGTCATGCAACGTCCTCATGCAATGTAAATTATACAGCATTACTTTCCTAATGGTTTCAAATGATGCCATGTTCCACTGGTAAATAGTGATCAGAAATGGCTCATTCCTTGAACTGTATTAACAAAAAATGTTCAAATTGTTTGCACAAATACACAGCTACAGGTGGGTAGAGAATGGACTGAGAGCAGCCCTACTGAGAAGGACTTGGGGATGGTGGATAAGAAGCTGGAGATGAGCTGGCCATTTGCCCTTGCAACCCAGAAAGCCAAACATGTCCTGGGCTGTATCAAAAGAAGCGTAAGCAGCAGAGCGAGGGAGGTGATTCTCCCTCTCTACTCCTCTCTGGTGGACTCCACCTGGAGTGCTGCCTCCAGCTCTGGGGTCACTGGCACAGGAAGGACGTGGACCTGCTGAACCAAGTCCAGAGGAAGCCACCAAGATGATGAGGGGGCTGGAACACCTCTGCTATGAAGACAGGCTGAGAGAGGTGGGGTTGTTCAGCCTGGAGGAGAGAAGGCTCCAGGGATACTTAGAGCACCTTAGCTACAGGAGGCCACAAGAGAGCTTTTTACAAGATCATGTAGTGAGAGGACAAGGGAGAATGACTTTAAACTTAAAAAGGGCAGGTTTAAATTAGATGTTAGGAAGAAATTCTTGACTGTGAGTGTGCTGAGACACTGGAACAGGTTGCCCAGAAAGTCATGGACCACCCCATCCCGGGAAGTTCAAGGTCTGGCTGGATGCAGCTTTGAGCAACCTGGTCTGTGGAAGGTGTACCTGCCCATGGCAGAGGGGTCCCTTCCAAACTGACCCATTCTAGGATTCTATGAAATTAACTTATTGTTACATTCTTCTCCTTTTTCCCGTTTTTTTCTCTTTACTCTACCAAACCTTTCCATTTTTACAAATTTTGTTTCAACAATTATTTTTTAAAACATTTTCAAATGAACACTGGTTACTCACTTTTCACCCCCCAAAATACATCCAAGATAACTTTCAGCAGCGAACTGCTTCCAGTTACTGGCAGTGATGATTACCACCAATATCTAGGTTATTTTCTTTCTATTTCAGAGCAAAGTAAACTAGATTATTTCAGTTGGAAGGTACCTACAATGACCACCTAATCCAATTGCCTGATCAATTCAGGTCTGACAGAAGTGTGTTGTTAAGGCCATTGTTCAAATTCCTCTTAAACACTGTCAGGTGCGGGGCATTGACCACCTCTCTTTGAAATACTTTCCAGTGTTTGACCACCCTGTTGGTACAGAAATGCTTCCTAACGTCCAGTCTGAACATTTCCTGGCAAAGCTTTGAACCATTCTCTTAACAAGCACCTCTCTTCTCCCCCTAATTTTCTTTCCCTGTTGTGATTTTAGTATCAAGTATTTTAGTATCAAGTTCAAAACTGAAACATTAGGAGATCAATGTATTACACCACATCAAGGAAAGTGGACTGGTTACTGCAGTTACCTAATTTATCATACAGTTGTAGTATTCTCTAATAGAAAACTCACTCAATTTCCCAAACTTTCTATTTACCACATACAAGTTTAGAAGATACATTTAGAAAGACATTTAAGTGTTAGGTCTTCATGTAATAATCGCAGCACTTTTGTTAAACACTTAAGAATATTTTGCAAATTTTATGGCTGAGAAAGAGTATTTGAAATTTGACATATGATACAGTTTATGTTCATTTAGCACTCAAGCACAACCAAACAAGATTTTTTTTTCCTAACTGAACATTAGTTTTGTCCAGTAGGTTTCTGCAATTCCCAGCTGTTCCTAACTTCGTAATTTCTTGTTTAGAACTTTGCTACATATTCAGAGGAAATTATTCAACTTCATGACTTGATCCCTTTTTTAACAGAAACAGAACTTGAATGGTTTACATTATTCTGGATTTTGTCTGAGTCCGGCGCAGCGGTCGCGATGGCGGCCGGGGCCGGAGCCGGGGCGCGCGCCCCGCAGCAGCCGATGGCGCCATCTNCTGTCGCCGCTGTCGCCGCTGTCCGGAGCCAGGGGCAGCGCCTGAGCCTTGGCGGGAGCGTTTGTGCTCGGCAGCGCGGATCCCCTCAGCTCGAGCTGTCCAGGACGTGCCCCAGCACGGGCGCGCTGCGCTGCCCCGCGGGCTGACCCCTGGGAGGCACGGCCTGGGCACAAGGGAATGGGCTGCCCTGGGGATGAGGGAATGGCTTCAGAACCATCATTAATTTTTTCGATGACGAACGAGATAATGACCTGCTCTTCTCTCTCCAGCTAAAATTGTCTATTGTCCTAGCTCAAGGTTGTATGTACAGTTTTTTCCTTATGTTTGTCCTGTAAGTGAAGCAAAACTAGTAATATGATGGTAATTTTCTTCAGTTTCTCTTTTGTTTCTACCTTTTTCCCCCTTCTCACAAGTCTTGTAGCACCATCACTGGTGCCCACTGGTTCCAAGTGGGCATTTGTCATCATACACGGCATTAGGGTCAGTTTAAACAATACTAGAACAGAGAGAGAGGATGTAAGTAATTCATTAGTACTTCTGGTTATCAGCTCATTACATGGCAAATGAAAAACTGTGTGCATCCATCTCCGTTGCTAATAAGGGGATAATGTGTGTTTGTCTCATAGAAGCATTATCAAGATCAGGTAATTGCTTTTAAATCTTAAAATTGAAAAGTCTGCAGAAATGCAAAGAACATTAGCTTATTATCATTAGAGATACAGAACTGACAGGAATTCTTCTGGCTCAATTTCAGAAACTTGTTTACGCACCAGGCTTGCCCCTCTTGAGGATATAAGTATGGTCACTTTTATTTCCAACATTTTTGTCATAATGTCAGGATGAAGATACTTCGCCAACTGCATCACTTGTCTTTCTGTAAATGTCCATTTATTGTCTTTCAATAAATGTCCATTGTGTTGTTTTTATGGGGTTTTTTTTTAGACTTTAATGAGGTACATTTATTTCTTTACAGATTTCTGAGGAAGTGAAATGGAGTTGCAATTAGAAGTAATATGGCTTTGACACATCAGAGAGCATCAGTGTAATTGCAAACAGTACTTCTGTTGTTGCCTCTTTAAACTGTTTGCTAAGATGTTATTGACTACAACAGATTGAGAGACTTCAGATGAAGCAAGAATATTCAGTTTTTTGTACAATGAATGATATTTATTGCATGGGTAGGTAGTCATGTAGACAGCACGTGTGCATGTCCACCTCTGCTCTTTGGAGCAAAAGCTCACAACAGAAGGCTAATCCATCCTAAGAGCACAAGGCCCTGTTAGTGTTGTGCTGGGTGAAGGTCACTCTAACATTAATTACATGTTCCTTAAATTTTACATATGTTAAGAAAAAAAAATTTGAAAGTATCCTAAAAGTTGTTCTGAAAGAACTAGAACTTGTTATTTACTCTATTGCATAATCTCTTCTTGAAAAAATTATCAATGCCAGAGGAATAACAAGACACAAATACTGCATCAGTCTCTAAAACAAGCTCTGTGTTTCCTGAGTACTTTAAGATGGCTAATTTAATTTTCTATAAGACACACTGATAGAAAAAGTAACAAGGAAAGAATTAGGAGATAGCTATGATAACTTATAGAAGAGTAAATGTGAGGTTTGTCTTTGAAGATCAGGCCTAACAACTCTACTACAGGTATCCAATAAATGTGGAGAATATAGATCATACTCTAGTCAAAAAGTCGTAAATCACCTGGAAGAAAGAGGTAGTGATAGTGTTTACTGATGATTCACATGAATTCATGGTCACCAAAACTAGAGCTTGAGTATGGATACCTGCAGAAGATTTTTCCACTGCTGAGCTACGACATAAAAAAAGGGAAACAAAATTTATTGCTGTGGAAGTCAAACTAAAATAGGAGTTCAGTGACAGCTAAAATGAGCAACATTTTTATGGGGTTACTGAGTGCAATAAGGTTAAATGCACTAGAAGTGTTTAGTTACAAGATGGGGTGGTTAAGGGTAAATGTTATGGAAGCCTATAAAATCAGGAGCTTTGCCGTGGGATGGCCTATTGTCAGAAATGGATTTGCCATGTTTCTGAAGAACAGGTTGACAGGGCCTCTTGAACAGTTATCCATATGTGACCAACCTCTGGCTCAGGAGGTTCCTAAGCCTTTTAATTTAAAGGAAACAGGGTGGTATAGCAAGGAAGAATGATTGATTATGTGCTTATTTGTACACTCCTGTAAGTGTCTGTTGTTAGACTGTGTAAGTGAGAAAGCAGTTTAATACATGGACTTATGGTTTGAGGCACTGTAGTACTTCTGCTAATTCTTGTTGTTAACAGTGACGAAGTTGAAAAGAAATGAGCTTCACTCAGTTAAAAAATAATCTTCAAAATCTTGAGTATCATACATGACTCTATGACATATCTTTTAAATAAACGTCAAATGCTTGAAATATTTCTAAAAAGTACATGACTCAGCTACTGCCTGTGTACTCTGTTGGTTTTTGAAATAACGTTGTTTAAGTAAGAGTCTGAAAGGCATAGAACTTTCTGGGCTAAACAGACAGATGGGGATACCAGCATCATAAAGTCACCGCAGGACACAGACCATTGTCTTTATAACTGCTTTCACAAAAGCAGGTGTACTGTCCTTTCAAAGACATGAAGGGATGAAATATATTACACTGAGTATCTCAGAGGGCTATGGAAAGTATTTCTCTCTCACACATGTATCCACTGGGGTGATTCCTTTAAAGTGTTTCTTTACTGTCTAAAATACTCAGCTAACTTTCCTTTGTCAGGAATTCTGACAGTTAATAGCAGTGTTTTATTTTGTCTTGGAAAATAAAATGTATGTTTTCATATGACATTGCCAAATGTATTCTCCTGCAGAAAATACTCATTCGAGTTCCATGCTTGCTTATATAATGGTTTTCCAGCATTTTTAAACAAGCCTGAAATATGACCTGTTTATTTGTATGGATCTTCATAGAGATAGATTTTACTGACTAGCAAAAAGACACCAAAAGCCACATATGTACTTCATCTGGGATGAATTCCAGCTCTCTTTACTTAGAGTCTATTTTGAGGACTTCCATACTTGTGTTTTAGTAGGAGCTTAGAACATGAGTAGAAATCCATGTTTGTTATTCTGAAGATGTTGAGTGTTTCACTTGATCTAGTGCTCATGATGGCAGTTGGAACTAAATGATCTGTAAGGTCCCTTCAAACCCAAACCATTCTATGGTTCTGTGATTCCACTTACACTTTTCCACTGATTCAGATGCTTAGCCAGTATGTAGGGCTATGCCAACTTGCTTGTATTCAAATACATATTTATATAACACGAGTGATTAATAGATTGCAAGGTCAGAAAACAGCATGATAATTGCCTTTTTAATCAGAGACCAGATTGTAAGACTTAGATCTGAGTCAATTCATGTCAAATTATTATACTACCATATCTTTAGATTATTTTACAGAGATTACATGTTTTTCCACTACCATCAACAACAGAAACACATTAAACTATCTCCCTGCTTTGTTCTTGTAACATCCACTTTGTTTCAGAAATATGCTCTTATTTCCTGCAAGTTTCCTTCATGGGCCTGTTATTCCTTCTCACTTAGATTAAAAATATCCTTTAATCTTGCTTTGTGACTAAGTAATGAACTTCCAGCACTGTGTTTATCTGTGCAGCATGCTGGAAATACTTTGTCCCTCAAATCTTAGGATGCTTGGAATGCCAGTTACTTAACCTATAAAGACCTAGGGTAGGGCAACTAATAATGCTTTTCAAGATAGCAGCCTTCCAACCACCATCCATTCAGCCACTCTGTCAATTATTCAGAGATGTGTGCCTTGTGGACACACATATTCATTAAAATGTAACTTTTAGTCAGTTTAAAGTAAAAGAATTGAAGTTTCTTTATAATACAACAAATTATACTTTAACATCTTTTTTTTTTCAGCTTTAGCAAAACCAATTTAAATATCACTTTCAAAACTGACATAACAGTATTACATGTGAACAAGCCTGTAGTCATGTACAGCTTCTTCCTGAGAAATTTGTTTAAAACTCACTGCTGCTGAAAATGTAAGCTGGGTTTATTGTGCCTAATGCAAACTGGATTCATTTGTGCTCCTGTGTAGGCTCTGCTCACTCTAGGAAAATGCTCTATGCTGCACATCATGAAGTAACTGGCAAGACTGGAGCATTACAGAAATATGATAGGTGAGGTGAATTCATGGATTCAAGTCCAATGATTTGTGAGCATCTAGCTGATGTACTTTTATCTTTCTTTCCTTGAGAAAGTGTCTCAAGGGAATTTGATACATTTTTTGTGATGGATTTTTCATGGCAAATATCAGTCCAACCAGTGAGTTATTTTCTGTATTTAAAATATTGATTTTGGAATGGCATATATTGCACTTATGCAAATTTGAGAGGGAAATCCATTACGTTCTTATAAATTTGGCAAAGGTTTCATTGATTTTATCTTGTGTGCATATCCCACAATTTATTATTAAAACAAACATTGTTAAAGGCTGTTGTAACAAACTATGATTAATAATTTCACCGATTAATAACTTCTGGACATAGAAATATTTTCAAATTATACACTATAAATCATTTATTATCTAATGGCACATTTTAATTTTTATTAGAAGGGCTTTAATTTTTATTAGAAGGGCACTTAATATTACACTATTAAGAAAATAATCAAGAATTATTGCCAAGATTAAACATCATTATGCAAAGGTATAGGTGCAGTACTTGGAATGTTCAGTAATTTTACTGTTTCATCTCCTGTTTATGGTTGTAGTTAAGTTGTGGACAATTGAAAGTGCCATCTTTTTTAAGCAAAAAGTTTAAAGCCAGTTCTCTAAACTGTGATGAATGAGAAAAAAGTATATATACAAATAACATAGAACTCTAAACAATCTTCTCTTGTGGTCTGTTGCTTTCCCTCTTCAAAAGGACATGAATTTAAATCTGAGCATGATCTTCAGTATAGTACTTCACTGCTGCATAGGGAGTAAGAGACAATCTGGAAAGAAGGGAAATTTGCACAGTCTGTTAGTTTCCTTTGACGTCTTCTACTAGTCTGGATTTTTATGGCAATGTTGCAAATCACATAGCCGGCAAATGAACTGTGGAATCACTACGAGTTAGGGTTCATGAATATTCATCAGCTCAATTACCATATTAAGAATGAAAGCTTGGTAGGTTTTAGTTGATAGTGTTGCAGCTGTCTTCCATATTTGTACAATAATATGTAATCAAACTAATGAATTCTTTGTCTTGGTAATATTTTTTTATTATGCTGTTGCAATCCTTAATGTTTCATGTATGGCCCTCTGCAATACATGATTTAAGAGCTTCATTCTTATCAAATTAAATGGATTCTTTACTGAACCGACCACTTACTAAGGTGTTTTACACATCAGTTTAAGATTCTCAGCCTTGGGCAGTATCCTGTATGAGTTCCCAATTTGAGTTATGGCTAAGGCTAGAAGCTGAAATTCAAAAACTCTTACTTGATAGGAGTATTTAAATAAAACATCATGGAATGTGGCCAAACGTACAAGTTTTCTCTTCAATCTCCTGCTGTTGAATAAGGCCAAATTCCTCTTTGAGCTGCTGGAATTGTGTGCTGTTACAAAGCAGTCTGTATTGTAGCCACTGTAAGAAGACATCAGACCTAAAAGCATGAATGGCGATTTTCTTGATGAATGGAACCTTAAAAATTTCTTTAGTGATGACCCCAGTGCATCCCAAACAGAAAAGTATTTTCTCAGTCAACAGCCAAACGCACAATGTTTTCTCTTACAGACGGTTGAGAACAGAAGTGCTGTAAAGGAAGCTATCAGCAAATGCCTTTATACAGGCAAGGACTGTGTTTTAGACAGGCTGCCAGAACAAAGGCTGGCTTGGCGTATACACTCAAAGTTACCACCTTCAAGCAGTGTTACCTTGTGCTCACTGTTCTAGTGTGTAGTACTGCCCTCACTGTCACACCCGTGCGAATCCCCGTGACAGGGCACGTCTGCTCTCGCGCGCAGCGCTGCCGCTGCCGCTGCCAGTGCCTGTCAGTTCAACTGTCCCATCCCTCGTAAACAGCACCTGAAATCATGCTGACAAAGAAGAAAATAATACCTGAGTCTCCAAAGGAATTTAGAATATTTATCTAGTCTTCCCTCACACTGGGTCCCTCCACAGCAGGTCTTTGCTGAACTATGTTAATAGTGGAAGTAGTATAGTGGATCTATTCCTCTAGCAGCCCTAGCCAACAGAATCAGCCAGGACCGACAAGGTAGGAGGTGTCTGTACATATGTCCAACATTTCCTAGTTTAGGCAGTTTCTGTTTAGGTACAGGCTGAGAGATCTTGGAGAGTATTAGACTAATCTTAATCAAAGAAGCTTTGTTGGGTGCTTGGTGCAATGGGTAACAGCTCTAAACTCCCGTGGGCGGTGACTCCCTATTTGTGGAGCATTCCTCAAGCCTTTATCAGCATGACATACTGTGTCACTATCTAGCAAATAAACATTCTCAATGCATTATTCCAGTATAGTATGCTGCTGGTGTGTTAAGAGCACCTGAAAGCAGCCACTACAAAAATGAAGACAATATATTGATGTTTCGCATGAATCACTACTTAGACTGTTTAATTTCTTTTTCTTTTAGACTAATGGTGTTTTCAATTGACTTGTCTGTTGTAAATGGCCTGTATCGCTAAAAGAGCCAGAAAAAAACAAAAGCAGACTGTATCCTGTCTTTAAACAGAACTAGCTGAAATCTGAAAGACTGTAACATAAAAGGAAAATTATATCTTTGCAAACAGCTTCAAAGTAAGCAGTTTAACTTAATAGTTTCAATATGAGGACATGATATTTTCTTAAGTGCAACAAGGATTCCATTTAGCTTGCAATTTAGCAATAGCAAGTTAAACATGAGTCAGCAGTGTCCTGGCAGCCAGGACAGCAAACCGTGTTCTGAGGTGCACCAAGCACAGCATCGGGAGTGACTCACAGAGAATGTGCCCCAAGACACAAAGAAAATGCTTGGAAACAAGATTTCTTGAGGAATACAGGATGCATCATTTATGTGCAAATCTGGTAAATCCAAGCAACATTTATTTGTAGTTTGAGTAAAGTCCTGTAAAATGCTTAACTAGTCACCAGGTGAATCCATAGAGCTTACTCCCTCCCATGTCAGCAGCAAGAGGCATCTCCTTGTAACTTCTGATTGCAATGCACACGCTGTGAGACAGGACTCTTGGAAAGAAAGGTAGGTGTTTTTCTGCCCTCGTCTTCACTGGCCATAAACTTTAGTGGCCATCATGCTATACTTATCTACCTCCTCCCCACCTGCACACAAATTTTTCTTTTGATTTTTAGAGCTACGCACCTTGCAGAACATGTGGGAGAACAGTGAAGACTGCTGCAGATTACTGATTTTATGCATCAATACCAATGTTAAGATGACCTACAAAACAGTATGATTCCAGGAGCTGTATTATATTAAGGTGAGAAACTAAATCAAATACCTGTTGCTAGTACTGGCTTAGAAATACAGGAGAAAAAGAAAGGGTTCTGCTAGTTCTGCTAAAAAACGCAACATAAGTACATTCAATTTCAGCTATGAGGAGTGTAGTGTCCTACTCACATCTTGAGTATTGTTTGAAATGGGAACGACATGGGGTTTGAATGGATACAAAGGAAAGCAAAATTATTTAGAGATAGAACGACTTTCTTATGAGAGAGAAACTAGAAGTAAAATACCTAAATCTGGACTGGAAAAAGATGATGGGAGATATTGGTAATGATTACAAAATCAGGAGGGTTGTGAATAAAATGGATACAGACCTGTTATGGATTGAATTTTACAGTATGCAAAAAATTTAGTAAGGAAATATTAAGAGGAAATTAACTTTAAAGGGATGAAAGAAAATCCTATTTTACACACAAGGTAGGGAATTTCAAAAATATTTTAGCACAGGGTCTTATGAAGGCAGTGCCAAGATGGATTAGCTAAATGTGTGGAAAATGTTTATGAGCAGTTATGAAAGGCAACAATCATGGGTGTGCTCTCTAACAGCTCATTCTAATGACTGTGTGTGCTGGGTGTGAGGGGAATGGACCCCAAACACTGTCGGGCTTCCATGCACTGTCTAAATAGTATTTCCTGTTGCTGTGATATAATGCTGAGCAAGGTAAAACAATGCTAAAGGCCAGTAGAGATTTTCTTAGCCCTTATGGTCCTCTGCTCTGGCTTATTCCTTTAATTTCACTTTCCATCTTTCTCTTCATACAGTTTGCCTTGGAGCTTGTTGCATATTCCAGTCAAAAAGTAATTTAAAATACTCTGCCTTATTAAACAGAATAAAATGAACAAAAGCCATGGACTTCTGTGGGGTTTTTGACAAAACCATGGATGTTTTAGAAAATGCACGGGAAATAAAAATAATGGCTCATAATTTGTGAATATGGCTAAATTACTGATGTACCTAAGCTAAGGGGTTTGTGCTGTAAAAATAAAAATGTTTCATTTTTAGGATTTTATTAGGATTCTGTGAGAAGTACCACATAGTTGTCTATGCCTTTTCTTAGCTAAATGCATAAGCAGTTGGGTGTGTACCCATTTGAGGGTGTTTTCTCAAAACTACGTTACATCACAATGTAACTGGGCTACGCTGCAGTGCAGGTTACATCTTCGCAGATAGTAGGTTTATTATTGTTGGGAGCATGGTATGGAAGAGTAACACTTTCTTCTGAGATGTACAGATGGATGGATGGATTTTAAAAAAAAAGTAAGAAAGAGAAATGTTGGAACAAACTGTACTGTAGACTGTTCATAGACTGTTCATGTTGGATCTTCTGTTCTTACTGCCTCCTCATTTATAACATTCATTGAGAGATGACATTTAAAGACATTAACATTAATGTCATGGATATTGCAGCATGTTTAATTGAGTCAAAATATCTCTTGAAGTAGGTCAATCTACTTTGCAAAACAGAATTGAGAATATATTTCTTCATTGTATCATCTATCATCTTTGATAATCATTTATTTACTTTCAAAATTTTGAGTCCTACTGTAAAATTCACATTCCTCTGCTGCCAAATAAACTTCACTGCAAGTTAGAGGAATAAACGAAAGCAATCTGGCATATGCACTTAAACATCTACCTCTAAAACTAGTCATTCACCAGCTTAATATAAAGACATGGAAACTGTTCCATGCAGCAGAGGGCAGCAGTAGTAAAATGGTGTAGCAAGGAGGTGATTGCAGCATATCTACTTTTATAAACTTTAATACAGTGTAGCTCAGAGAGTAAAAAAAAAAAAAAAAAAAAAAAACACTGCTAAAAGAAAACAAAGTTAATCCTTTATTTCTGTCTCCTTGATGATGTTGATGTCAGCATTTATTGTCATTATGAGAGAAAATTATTTTCATACATAGTTTCTAACTTCTGGGCTTGAATTACTGTGGTTTTCACCTCACAAAAAGACCCCTGAACGTTCTACCCTGTAAAATTTGTATTTTTCTTTGAACAAATCATATGAGATCTAGTTCTCAACTAGGAAATGGACATTTTTTTTTCCTGAGATCATAAATTGCTCCTTCTACAGATGCATTTTATTAGGGATTGCTTCATTACATTCTAGTGGTCAACATCCTGTTATACTGCCTCACAATCAGTGAATTCTTTTTCATGAATATAAAAATATTGGAAAGCCTTTATAAATTAAACAAGTATCAGATGTAATGAAGATGTTTGTGTACAATGGCTTTGGCTCTTTTCTTTGGATTCATTTTTAATAGCATGGTTTATGGTTTTCATAGCATTTATTTTTGTTTATTTCATGTCTATAGCTGAGTCCTATGTCTGCAGCTTTCCTGCATGTGGGTACTAGTAGAATGCTTTTTCTAGCCCTTGTTTTGCATAAAACTTGCAGAAATCTTGGATATTTTTGCTCTTGTGTCAGATATATTTAGAAGTGGTAAAATTGTTAATAACTTACTGGGGTGAAAGGAGGGAGGGAATTCATACGGGGACAGGGAGGAATTTAACTGGCAAAATGTAATTAATAGTACAGATGTCTACAGCAAAGGCAATCTCTCAAGGCTCTTTTAGCTGTCAAGGATGTTGTAATTACAGAGGCTACAGTGCAATTCCTCTCATCTAAAAGTTTGTTGTGGAACAGGCCTGTCAAACTGCCTGCTAAAATGCCTCAGTCTCCAATCACTGTACAGGGATCCTAGGATGACTAGTCCAGATACTTCCATATACTGCAAATTTTGATAAGACTCATCCTAACTACACACACAGATCTTGTCACCTTTAGCCTCACTTATTCGGGAGATGACACTGAATAAAAGAAAAAAAAACCCCTCATTTTTTAAATGAGGAGGGAAAATGAAAATAAAAGAAAAGAAAAGGATAAATAATTAAGACTATACTCAATTATGAGTAACAAAGGTTGCAAAGTGTTTTCTTTTTTTGAAAAACATGGGTGAAAGAGAATTAGTGGTTTCCATGTATATGTTAAAAGGCTTTTTGGCGAGGCTATGCTTTTACAGAAAATATTCAGAATAGAGACCAAAGAGTTGAAGACGGGTTAAGGATGTCAGTTTTACTGTAAAGTTTGAAGATTTTTAAAGAATTGATTGATAAAGCTAGACATTTGCATCTGAAAGATTTAATTTAGCTTTATCAATATGTTGAAGAGGAGATAACATAAAGGAGCATGCCAAAAGGAAACAGGGTCTATTTTTCCCTCTCTCAAGTGCATGTATTCTCCTCTTCCAATGACAGTAAAGGTAGTCTGTGGCAGGTGTATCTCAGATTCCTTTCTGCAGTAAGAGAGCAAAATGAAGTTAATACAAACACAGAAAACTGTGAAGGTAGCCAAAATGCCAGTGTCATTTATTGACTTTAATTGGCAAAATTTATTTGCAGGAGAGTTCCATGTCCCTCAAAAGCAGGCATAGAAACAGTGCAATGAGTCATCACTCAGAAGATGGGGAGGAAAACCAGTACATTGGATGTATCTGTTCTCCATCTGAAAGTGCATACAGATTCACACTACCCTTTTTCTTCACTTTGTCACTGGTTTATGAAGAGTCTTAATTATCTTCCTCTTACATAAAATTACCTCCATTTCCTCTTTATTTCTTCTCAAGGTTTCCTCAGAAAAAAATACATTTTTTAAAAAATAAAATTCTGGTAAAAAAAATCCCCCAACTCTCCTTGTAGGGAGTTAATTTTGAAAATTACTTCAATGTCTTAATGCTCTGCATACTAATCCACTTAGGCTTTCTTTTTCAAGCTTATGAGTGCCAGCCATTGACTTGTTCTACTTGGCTACTTTGAACCTCACACTGGGTTGCAGATTGTATATTGTTAAGTGTAAGAAAGCGTATCCAATTGTTAATAATTACTTACTTTAAATTCATCTAAATGAAATGTGAAAATTAAGATTATACTTTGTAATTATGGTTTTTCAAATTCCTGTTGGGGTGTGTGTGTATATTTAAAAAAGGCAGTGGGGAAATGGCGATTAGAATAAACTTTATTCTTGCATACTTCAAAATCTATTTCCAAGTGTGTGGAAGGTAGCATGGGAACAAGAACCACTGCAAAATCAGAGCTGCAGGAAGCTTGGTTAGTGTCATACTAAACAGGTGAGTTGCTTGTAGCAGACCCTCAGCTCCAGGAAAATTTCTGCTTTCAGTGTTCACAAACTACTCACATTGAGCCCTTCAGTATAAATCCGTAGCACACATGAGAGCTTTCTCACTGCTAAATCAAAGTACAAGCACTTGCTTAGAAGAGAGTTATCATGGACTGCAATTCAAGGCTACCTGAATTATTATTTTTTTTTTTTTAACAGATTTTTTTCTTGTCCTTATCTATAGAGAGGAGACATGAGGAGCAAAGGAGAAGATAAATCCTGTTTCTGTACTTCTGGAAGAATTTGTTCAGCAGAAAAGGCTTGAAAAGTCTTTACAGAGAGACTTGGTACCAAATTGTCACCTTGCTGCAGATTGCTGTTTTGCTTTTTAAGACGTAACTTACAATTACCTGTGTGGATTTCTAGCTCTTGCTCTTTTTACCTCATTTTAATGAATTTGTTAGCTTTAAGGTGAGCTTATCTTTAGCATAGTGCTTTCCATTTCAGGATTTTGTAAAATTATAGTTGCCATAGACCCACCAAAATATATATATAGCATAATTCAAAGTAAAGGCTACAGTAACTGTTAGAAGTGGATTGGCCACTGAACTAACAGTTGATACCTACAGATGCCTACAACCATTCTTTTCTAGGAGCTAGTAATACAAAGAATTCTATGGCCAACACTGAGCAGAATGAACAGGGAATTGTTCCTAAATTGGATAGAACAATTATACAAGGATATATGGTGTGTTTAACTCAAACTGTATTTGCAAAGTTAAAACAGTAGTTCATTTTGTATTTTCTGTATGCTTCTTATAGGCTAGAAAAAAGCAAGCATTTAAATTAGAATCTAATGGTTGCATATGTGCATTTATTGTGAATACTGGTACTCAGGTTAACTATGGTTATATAGAGAGAAACAATTATTTTAAAAGTGAAAAAGTTTCTTTCATAAAGTGCAAACATTTTTTATTACAAACACCTTTATCAGTACTCCTCTTACCAAGCCTTTGAATAATGAATATACCAGGTTATATGGGAGAGATAACGGTTTGTCAGTAGTTTTAATAAAGGTAGAAGTATCTATCTGTCATGCAGTGAAATTTATATTTGGCTAAATTGTTTTCTATCAATACTGGTTCTTACAATGTCCTTCCATTCTAGGATTTTCCTTTTCATTTTCCTTTTCACCTTTATTGCTTCATCATCTGTTACTTGAAGCCCATCTAATCACTTGAATATTCTGTAAGCTCTTCTTACTGTCAGTACCACTTACTTCCTGAGTTTAAGACAATGAGATGGAAAGAAACTGTCTTCTTTCATTCTGGCTTGTATTCATGACTAAGAAACTTCTATTTTTTATTTTTTGGGGGGTAGACTAGAAGACCTTGAGAAACATCAGTCATCTCTCAGACAACAGGTTTTTGCCTGAAATGACTCTTCCGTATTGTGAGACTTTTCTTAGAACTGAACACTGAGTTATAGTTTAAAAAATAAGTAATCACTTTTTATCTCAATTTCTCTAACAGTATAACTTCTTTATAAATATTTTATGAATATTTATGTAAAGAAAAAAATCCACAAGTACATAAAGAACATTTGAGTGGTTTTCAAGCATAAGCTGATGAGTATCAGCAGGAAAGGAAAAAATCAATATGCTGGGGTCAGAAGTCAATGGCTAAAGATGCAACATACAATATATGTCAGTTTTCTACAAGGTGAACAGTATAATTTTCAAAAGGTTATTTTTCAATTTTGAACTCTATTTTTTTCCATTGAAATATTAGTTAGTGTTCTATGCTGTACTACTACACAATATTTCACTTGGGATATTTAATTTAATAGTTCAACATATATGATTGGATTGTAAATTCTTTGGACCAGGTAAGACACTCTTAGTAAGATCAACTCAGTTTCTTTGGAAACCTATAGGAACAAAAAAGAAGCAATATACCTAACAGTCTGATAAACAGAACAAAACCATACAATAGGCAGTGAAAAGCTTAGAAACTGATTTCTGCATCTCTGTAGTATAAGAGGAAGTGAGATAACTGAAGCTGACTTGGTGGTCTAGTAGCTGTACTTTAATGTTTAGATACCTTCATAAAAGTTAGGCTTCTAATGTTCCTAAGAATAATAAACACAAGAACATTTTCTACATATGTGTTTAAGTAAAAAAAGAGCAATGTTATATCCATATTTACAAAACCTCTGTTTTTTTCATGCCCAAGATACTAATATCTCCCATTCTGACTAAGTTCTTGATGATAATTGCTATCACTTATAAGTCTTGATGGTTATATCTATATCCAAATGTATTTTGGTTTTCTTCTTCTTTTTTGTTTTAAACACAACCAGACAGTTAGCAATAGAGAGATTGTGTGAAGGAGAAATCTGTAGTTGGAGGCAATTAATTGATTTTTAGGTCACACTTTCCATATAAATGAACATTTTCATTTCATTTCAAAACAGTTTTCATGACAGTAGTATTTTAGGACAATAAATGTCATCTTAATTCTGTAATATGTGAGAAGGCACCTGCAGAGGTATATTTCTTAAAATGTAGGAGGGTTTATTGGCCGAGAGTGTATAGTAATCTATAACTTCTTTCCTTCTTGCTATTCTACTTTAATGTAAATAGATTTCCAAGTCATCTTGGAAAACTTTCTGCTAACAAGTGAATTTTGTAATCGTGAACTAAAACAAGATTTGTCCCAGGTGTATATATATATCTCTCTCTATATATGTATGCTAATACATGTACCTCAGATAATTTCAATAATACTAATTTATCTTAATTCATTGTCAACCTTAATATATGTGATATTGTTAAGATTGGCATGTGATGCCAAAAAAGCTTAATTGACTGTGGTGATTTTAAAGTACTGACATTTTTTATTACAGCACCCTGGCATTACATTGGCAAAGATACTTTATGTATTGAAATTCTACACAAATTACATGCAAAATGCAGTTCTTTCATACGTCAATATGCTGCCTATGGCTGTAATTATACAATGTGCACACATCACATTAATAATATGGAGGAAAGCTGCAGTGCCAGAGGATTCTCTTCTATTTGCTGTAATTGCTGTGATTAGTAAAAAGGAAAAAAATGCATTTGCTTAGTCCATCAAAACAAGTTACACAGTGTTGAAGGAACAAGAGTTATATAGCTGCATTACCCAGTATGATGTGAAGTTCAGCAGGGGTCTTGCTAAAATTATGCCTACATCCTCTCCCATTCTACTGTAAAAATAAAATAAAGCCATTTGTCGTGTTGGTAGGGCTCATGGGAATGCCCTTGTCATCTCAGAGTGAGTCCTCTATAGAGTTTTCCTATTCCTATACAATTTATTCACTAATTGTTTGAAACCCAGTAAATTGCAGGGTGCAGTTATCCATGGCATTTGTGAATGGGCAACTTGCTTTTGTTCCCACAGCAGGTGTGAAGGTGGGAGAAACCAGAGAAGCTGAAGTTAGTCTTACTGGTTCACTTAAAATGAAAACTAACTAAATAAATAAACCCCTGTAACCAGAGAGGCCTTGCTCCATATTCTATGTCTAGTTATGCCATTTCTAAATTGCCTTCATTCCTTTTCACTAGGAGCATAAGTTGCTACTGTATGAGCTTTCTAAATCATAAAAGATTGTATCTGTGGGTGGAAAAAAAAATTATATGCAGTCGTCTGGGATCATGAATCTGGTAATGAAATAGAGTTTTGAGAAGTTCAAATTTTTATCACTCTTCTTTTTATCTTACTTCTTCTTTTACTTTTTTTCCCAGGGTCACGCACCTATGCCTGTCAGCAATCAGTTACTTTCTTGCAAGTACCCCAGCATGGTAATTGCTCAAACTAATTTAAAAATATTGGGTTTTTTCCCTGAAAATTCTTGATCTTAGATCCTTGCTTTAGCATGCCAAGGTATGTAAGTAAGTGTAAAATGGAATAGCAATTTTTAAAATATTCTTTATTTAATCAGAAAATTCATCCTACCTGTGGTTTTGCTATAGAGAGTCTATTGCCATGTTAGAATGGCAATGTATTTTACTTTGAGTTATCCCATTTCTCCAGTTCTTCTCAACGTTCTTTCTTCCATGCATATTATCATTCTACAGTAAATGGAGAGTCTCTGCCTTATGAGCATTGTGCATGGAGGTTTTTCCACTTTATCAAAATTCTCCAAAAGGCATGCAGTAAAATCTGAGTCAAAATGTTAGTCTCATAACACATGAGTTACAGTATTAGTGATAGGTGCTTTGGGAGGTTTTAAGATATTAAATGATTTCTCTTTTTCTGTGTATCAGTAAATTTCTAATGAGCATCTAACTACACAGCTCTGTAATTGTCGTGGTCCCATCTGATCAGTTGTCACAGCTGTGGGATGGGTAAGTAGTGGGGGAATAATGCTGCTGAGCAAGGATTTGAACAAAACACTTAGCAACTCATGCCAGCAATTACTTCAGAAGAAGTAATCCAAGTGCTGTGTAGACAGAATAGTTCTTTAATGACAGTGGCATTACTGAAAACACAGTGTCAAGGGTAAAAGCAGAGGGTGAGCCTTGAGTTACTGTCAGTGTTTTTGCCACCACTGAGAAGCCCATTTCCAAGCCAGAAGAGGTTTGCAACACTTAGTCATAAAAAGGGAAGTGAATTCCCCTTTGAGATCAGCCATAGTAGCCTGTACCAATTATTAGCTGTTGTTTTTTAATGTACTGAATATTTTCTTTTTTTACCATCACTCTGTAATATAAATATTAAAGTAAGTTGTAGCCAGTGTTATTATGCAAATCTCTCAGAAGCTTTCAATAGTTATGAATCATCAAATGTGTTTTTAAATGTTAGCTTTTCTCAGTAAACTGAAACAACTCACCCTCTGTTTGTACACATAATTGGATGGAATGAATTCTTAGTTTCAATTAGTAATTATACACAAAACATCAAATTATATACAGATAAACCTATTCTATGGTTGTTTGGAGATTGAGCAATCCCCAGAATTAAATGCTGGAAGCCATTCTCCCATTATCTGAGGAATTATTTTTATTAGTGGAACAAATCTGGACATGATTAGCTTTGTTTGACAGAACAAATTATATAAAAGACAGAGGAAATGCATATTATCATGTGTTTCTGCTTTTCAGTCATTCTCATAAAAATATTTGTATGAAAAATTTCTGTAATTCTTGTTTTCATAAAGTGGTATATTTAGAAATGTAAGCTTGATAAATATCTTTTGTAATTTATGAAGTAAAATAAAAGAATATTTAGAAGTAGGACTGATTTTTTAAATACTCCGCCTTCATCACACAAGAATATGTACATGTAATTGTACTTTGTGTTTTTGAGAACATTTGTTTACATTTTGCATTTCCCTCAAGCTGGTGTTGTCAGTTGAATTCTTTTATAGTCAGCATCAGTTATCAGTTCTCAGTCTTGCTAAAACAAGGCTGTTCCCTTTGAGCTCACCACCTTGTAGGAGACATGACAGACATTTTAGAACCCAGGATTTTTCATTAATCTAGATGTAAAGAGAATTATGATGTTTCTATTACTGCAGGCTTACTGCTTCACAGGATTTGTTGAGCCATCTGAGATGATAGTCCTTCATAACAGCACAGAAGGTTTGGAAGGTGGGAGAATGATATGACTGGTGTACTGGTCTCTGCAGAAATCTGTCAGTTGTGACAGTTTTCACTAATTTCCAGTGCAGTAATATTGTAATGGCACGGTGATGTAAATGTCAACTTCGTAACAGCGTCCCTCTGGAAAATCTGAGTGGGTGGACAACTTTTTTTTCACCACTGGCTGAGCTATCCCAGCTTTTTCAGTTGGTGCAAATGTGACACAGGATAAGTGGGGATGAAAGAGGTTGTTTTCTATGGGCAGTGTTTTGCAAAGAAAAAAAAACATTTTTCTGTAAATGTGCTTGAAAAGATTTCTATTTCTATTGTGTTCTCATATTTTCAAAAAGTAGTAATATTTTAATGAAAAAACAAAATTGAGTTTGTTGTAGAATTGATCAAATAATTGAGTAACACAGAGAACAGTTATGAGTGCTTGCATATATTATCCATCATAATGAAATACATTCTTTAGTAGATTTTATACATCTTGTACTTCTAAAATAGACTGTTTACATAAAACGGTAACTACTAGAATATGTGAAATAAATTCAATAATGTAATGCTTAGAATTTGCAAGTACAAGAAGAACATGTACTAATTCCTATCCACCTCCATTGTTACCTTAAGGGCAGCTCTCTCCATAGCAACTGAAAACTTTTCAAGGCAGCAATAAACTAATCCTCTCCAGCTTCCAGAGCACCATCAAGGAATTTTAAAAACATTGGACTTCCAGCAGCTAAATACTTCTGAGGATTCAGAAGGCCACAAAGCTAGATACACAAGCATTCTTTTTCCCTTCAGAAGGTAAGAAAATAACATTCCGAAATAAATGCTCAAAATATCTTTGTAACAATGATACATATTCCTAATTGCTAACAGTAAAATATATCTGAACACCAAAAGATTTCCTAATATCTAAAAATATACTAACTTTTATCCGACTAAATGCCCATTTGAATTCAGGAGTTCTTTTTCAATTTTAAATACTTTGTTAGCAGAGTTTCCTTTAAAATAAGACGTGTATCATATTGCAGTTCAAAAATGATGAACGTATATGTGGCTAACACTTGCATTACTATCTGAATATATATGTCACTGCCAGCATCTGCCCATCAATAAAATCAAAACTTCTGTGGAAAACAGAAGTGAAACTCTTTTATATTTCTTGTGTTCTGATATCGAGATAGATTACTGTTAAAGCAGAAGGAGTGGTTTATTAGGAAGGATTGTGACAAGAGAGATTTCTAGTACAAAATGTCTTTTGCACCTAGAGTTAACAAGTTAAGCTTGTTTGTCGTGTTTATTCACTGAGTTCTTTGAGTGAAATTATAACCTCAGCTTTGTAATTCTTCCGTCTGAGTAGTGATCACTAATTTTTAAGTACATCCTGTTCCTTCCCTTTTTGTGCAGTATAGCTGGAGTTTAGTAATGTCGGTAAAGTGTTTTGACAATATAACCTGCTTTATATTATTGCTATGTAACGTAATTACTGCACATTCATATTAGTATTAGACTAGCAATATTCATTTACAGCTATTTTTGTTACTTAAAACCTGTTTTCATGATTAAATGAAAGTTAAAGCCATGGTATTTTCCTATTCTTACTGAAAAGAATTATTAGTGAATGCAATAACATAACACTGAAATGAAAGCCATAGACTTTATTTTTAAGAAGAGGGAAGGGCACTTTGAGACAACCTCTTGTTGTTAATTCTAAAGAAGTTTTGAGGCCATGGTTGTCTTAGTTTCCTGCTGTTCTATGCTGTAAAGCCCTTACAGGCTCCCTGTTGTTCAAAAACAGCTTGTCACTGCAAATCAGCTTAGCCGACCAATTAATAAATCCTTTCAAACATATTGCATTCACACTAATTAAAGGGTTGGGTTTTTTCCCCTTTACCATTCAGATTCTTCAGGTTCCCAGTTTAAGCTGTGAAGCGCAAACAACAATCCAACATTCAGTGCAGACCACGCACTGCAGGAAGAGGAGATGTGTTTTCTGACCAAGCTTCCAGCTCTTGGGGTGGTATGTTCTGCTTTCATATTCAGCGTGCTCATTGCTGAAGGACAGCCTGGGGAAGAGCATGGGCAGGATGGCAGCAGTCCTCCCAGCAGAGGCTCTCTGGTGGAAGTGTTACGCATTCTCTCGGCTGAAAACACTGAGCTCCACATGAACCACTCACGAGAACTGGTCAAAATGTTACTGGAGAGAGCTGAGTGCCCGCAGCGGATTTATGGCACGCAAGAGGATTGTAATCTGGTTAGTGCTTGAATTAATGAAGGATATCTTTACAGGATCATCAGTGAGTTCTAACATTTTTTAGTGTGATACTGTCCTGAATACGATGCCTAAACATGTAAAAAACTTCTTGTAGCACCAAAAAAAAATTGTGCCTGCTTTGTTTCAAATTATTATTCTTTATTGTTTGAGCTCATGAAGATATTCCAAGCATGACAGACATTCCTTTTAAAGTTCCCAAGTGTGTTTTCCAGCAAAAATTTTTCTACTGAAACCTGGTCTAACAATAAAAGCATGAACTTGAATTTGGGGCACGGGATTTCCGGTGTGGAAAGACATAGGTAAACACTGGAGACTGGTTCTGCCACTCTTTTTGGTTTTTGTTCCGGATTTTACTTCATAAAAATAAAACCCAGACAGGATTGTCTCAGATTTATGTGCCACTTCACTGAAATATTCAAGATTAAGGGGAGGATTTTGTAAGCAGTCCAGGTCAAGGAAAATGAAAGGCAGAACAATGAATCTACAAATCCAAATTGAAACTGGAAATAGTCCAGGGTACAGTTGCACAGAGGGATTGGCTGTGTACTTGAGAATATTTTCAGAACTCAGTCCTGATTCAATGAAGAAAGGACAGGGACAGTGTTACTGAGCAACTTAGCTGAAAGGGACGACAAAGGGCTTGGTCAGTCTTGGCTTTCATTACCCTGGCTCTGGCACTGTTCAGTGACCTACATACAGCAGTGTCACTTTATACCACACTTACGAAGATGGTCTGAAAGGTGAATATTTTTACAAGGTGCTGTTTTCAGCAATCTGCCAAGCCAATGAAGTGGGAATCTTTTTATCCTGTACAGTAGACAGCTGCTCACTTAATTGACCCTTTCTAAAAATGCTCCCATTTTTCAGACAAGCCCAAATGTGAAATTTCATACATGAATAGTATAGGTGCCTGTCATTACCTAAATGGATAAGTTTTTATAAAGGAGATTATTCACACAAGGAATATGCATCAGATACTGGCCCAGATTGAAAACTGACAATGTATTAAACATGGGTATATAGTCCTCCTAAACTTCATAAAACAGGGGACTAGATTTTTGTTTGCCCTTTTTGTTTTTCTTCTTGAGTGGCATAGTTTTTTCTTGTATTTGTGATGTATTTCTGGAGAGCTTGCTGGTGTCCTTGGATGGACAAAATCTAAGGGAACTTATCTGGCACTTACTTTTGTCAGTACTGATGCTCTGTTCAGGCTTCATCTTGGAAACTTTCTATAGGAAGACTTTGAGGACTTTCACCATTTTCAGTACTCCTCAGCATCGTCTGAGTCAGAAACACTGCACACACCCTGCCCTGTCAGTGTTTCTGTGCCAGCACTGCAGGCACGTGCTTTTCTGTAGGAAATCCTTGAGAGGGACGTGGCATTTTCAGTCCCATGGTGCCCACGTGGTACTGTGCTGAAATCTTCCATGATGATTTAACAAGATCTGGTAAACCAAGACAGCAGAAACTGTGCAAGAAGCACTATCCTTCAAGTTCATCAAAATTTGAAACAGAATGACCCGCCTTAGCTTGGCATTTTCTTCCTCATACTTGCTGGGAATCACTAATTGATTTCAGATTCAATTTCCAGGATTCCATTTATACTACATGACTTTGTTTCCAGACTCTTAATTTTTGTTTTTATGATATCTCTAATGGGCATTTAAAAGCAGTGAAGTTTAACACTTTCTTTAGATCCTCTTCTGGTTTGTTATTGTGTAGTTGCCCTAAGACTCTTTGGGCAGGGGCTGGCAGCTGTTGGATGGCATCTGACATTTCTTTATCTCCTAAGCAAACAGAAGTCATATATTTCTTGCATTGGTAAGAAATTTTTTTTGGAACTTCTGGCCACTTAAACAAAAGAAACTCAAACTTCAGTGCCCAAGTTCTGGGCTTCTTTTTTGTAGGAAATAAGCATTTCTAAATCAAGGACGGATGGTTATCCCTGTAAAAATATTAATAGCAGAAAAAAACCCCAAACTAACAAACAAACAAAAAAACAAACCTAGTGACAAACCACTTTATATTCTCTTAGTATCTCTTTAAGGGTCACTCACCATGGGCTACCCATGTACTATGGAGTAACTGCATCTTTTACAATGCATCAGCTTCCTTCTAGTTTGCAAGTTTCTTTCCAGTCATCTTCCTTGCAAGAGCAAACAATGGACTCACTGATTGCAATTTATCCTCAGTGGATTTTAAAATCTTACAGAAATCTTTGAAAATCTTCCACTCCATGCCATATGTTTATTGTATTACTACTGAGTGTTCATAAAGGGTGGTTGACTGACTGACTTGAGGTCTTTGGGACAGAAAACAGAATAGACTCCTAGTCCAAAGAGTAATTCTCAGAGACTGCATTAGGAAAAGTAAAAGACCTTGATAAGGTCAGGACACAGCAAATCATACCGTTATCTAGCTTATTTATGTGTATAAATAGTTAATTTGGCTATTAATATCTACAATTTTCCTTTTTTTTTCTTTAGATCCACTATTTTGAGAATTTTTTTAGAATTCTTCATATTAAAAAGTAGCAGCTCTCTCAGTTCCTCCAAGGAACTTAGGCTTCTGAACATGACAATGTTTGTTTCATTAACCCAGCTTCAGTGTAGGAAAGTGAACTAATGTAAAAAGTGAGCCCCACCAAACAACACATCATGCTTGTAGCCACAAAAAATTTAGTCTGACAAACTGGATTCTGTCTAGATTCATTAATTTATTAGAATGCAGTGTTGATCCTCCCATGATATCTCATGCGTTGTAGTTTCTTCTCTGAAATGTACATTTCAGCTGCTTTACTATTGTGGAGATTACCTGACACATCTATAACATTCTTGCAAAGGAGTCTGTTAGAAAAAATAGATACAGAATGAATAACATTAATTACAAGATCTCTTCAAGAAAGATTCTTTTATTTTGGACTTCAGTGTCTTATTTCTCATTGCTTGAGATAGACCTCTATTTGTCTTCTGGTCTAATTTACAGACTAACTTTTGTATGAGCAGCAAAAGTTTCTGAAAAGTGTCTTTATATCAAGAAAAAATTGAGAAATAGATAGATAGATAGATAGATAGATAGATAGATAGATAGATAGATAGATAGATAGATGGATATGTGTGTATATGTATATATAATATACACATTAAAAATTCTGCTCAGATGTAAAGCCTGCACAGGGTGCATATGTAATTTCAGTCCCACTTGAAATGCATTTGAAGGACTAAATGGGGTTGAGACCTTTTGCTGGCTCTCTGCACTGGATCTCGTTGCAGTTAACAGAATTCATCAAGAAACATAAAAATAGCTGCGTGATTACAAGCTCAATTATGTCTCTCAGCAGTGCAGTGAATATGGTGAAACTTCTGTTTACATAGCCTCAATTAACTACAGTTCAGCAACCGTTTTTATCTTATAATGTAAACACATATAGAATACACAGATGAAAATATGAATAGCCCTAGCCCTTATCTAATATATTTGTAACCAGAAGAATAATCTGCTGAATCCAGTGGAAGGTTTTCGCTCTCCACAATGATGGGTCAGAATTATTCCTAGTTGTAGGGAGTCTCAAACCACTAAATCATAGAACTATGGAACAGAATCATAGAATGGTTTGAATTTTAAGGGACCTTAAGATCATGTAGTTCTACTCCCTGTACAATGAGCAGAGGTGCCTCCCAATAGACCAGGTTGCTCAAAGTGCCATCTCTAGGACACTTGACTTTTCTCAAAATCAAAAGGGGCTCTGCAAAAAAACCCCGTGGTGTGATCTTGCAGCCATAGAACTGCAATGAATTACCTGCACCCTCCTCCTGCCATTCCATCAGCCTCCATCTCTGTAGTTTTGGGATCGATCCCTTAAATATTGAAGTTATATTCTCCTGTTGTCCTTCCTATCTGTATTTGCAGATGCCTGGCAGGGTGTCACTTGAGTTGAATTTCTATTTCTTTTTATTTCTTTACAGTGCCTTGAACCAGATGCTTTGTTACTAATAGCTGGAGGAGATTTAGAAGACCATCTCAGTGAAGAAGTATTTGAGAGAATTTCTCTTATTCTTCTCTACTACATTCTTCATCATAGAGATATGTGTTCTTCAGAATTCAGCTTTAATGATAAGGATTATAAATTTTACCTGCAAAGTATGCTTAGTTTAAGACATGATGAAGACTGTTACTATTTTTCACGGAATGAAACTGAAGATATTTTAGCTGCAGTAAGGCAACATTTTAAAACCTCTGAAAACCAGGTAAAGAAAACATATGTAAAAATAACTTCATCTTTATTACAGGTATAATGTCTTTATTCTAGTACAGAGACTATGCCAGTATCACAGTCCTCCACAAGACTGGTAAATGAAAGTGTCCCAGCACAAGCTGAACACCTATATTGTGCTGAATGTGCTGTTTAATTATTTTCTTTGAGTTGTTTCTGGCATGCCCCACTTCCACAGCTGTGAAAAGGCTGGGGAGATAGTGCACTTTAGGGACCATTCCTAATAGGTAATTTAGATGCAGTTGCTCTGCTTAGGGCAGATGGAAAAGAGCACAGCTGTATAGATGCAAGATCCCGCCCTAGGCTCCAAGGACAGAAAATACTTTCTCATATCTGATATTTGTTAGCATAGATACACTACCAGTGATCGATGAGATCTGTTTGAGATAGATCTATCTGTAAGAATCTGAGATCCTTATCTCAAGTAGGATCTATAAAATAATAGAACAATATTCTAGAGTTCAAAGTATGTCAATGGTATAAAGTAGAACAGATCCATTACTGTCTGATATAGGAGAAATAATGAATTCTTTTGCTGTGATGAAATCCTTGCCAGGTTCTACACTTTCATGTCTACCCAAAGCTGGACAGAATGAGGAATCTGTCCAAAGATATGATGGCTTCCTTCAGTTGGAACACATACATTTGTGACTAATTATCTACCAGCAGGGATAGAAAGCCTTGTAGAAAGATTGTTAAAGATAAGCTTAAATTTAAAGTTGAAAAAACAAGCATAATGAGTATTTTCAGCTATGATGATAATTTCTAAGTCAGGAAACATGCTGTAAGTTTTCTCACTGCTGTTTAGAATTCCTTACCTCAAATAGGATCTATAAAATAATAGAATAATTTTCTAGAGTTCAAAGCTGAAGAAAAACTTTTCCTTGTAATGGGCAATTAAACAGGTTTTAGCCAGATTAGATAACTCCTAAAGTACAGGTTGACCTCCTGTTTGTAGCCCCTTAGGTCTGTTCTATGTCCTGAGTTAAATTTGATTTATACAAAGCTCGAATTTATACTTTTCATTTCATTATATTTTAATTTACAGCATACTGTAGTAGGGTTTTCTGCACAAACAGAAGATGGGTAGGAGACCTGACTGTGTCCAGAATGTTGAGGGCCTCCAGTTCCTCTCTCTGTGTTCTTTGTGTGGTCGTTTCCCACCATAAATTATTCATTGACCAGTACTTTTGTTTCTGAGTCTTGGTGAACGTGCCGATTTCCAAGGACTTCAATGGTATCTGAGCAACTGTAAAGAGGCATTGGAGGGTATTTGGAATGTCAAGATAGAATAACAACCCATAAAATGCTTTACTGAGGGTTCTGTTTGTTTATGCTGGCAGTATCATCAGTTGTCAAGCCTGTCCAGTAACTGAGACTTCACCACTCACTGACCTGAGGGAAGAGAGCTTTCTTTTATGGAAGGTACACAAAACATAATAGCATAATACTTGGAATCACAACACTTGAGCTGTGCAAAAGGGCCAGTGGTGCAGGGTAGCCATAGAAGAAAAGCATTTTTAGTGGCACTTTATGTGTTTTGGCTTCACAGAAAGTATCCTCTTCTTTAGTCAGAGCACCTAATATCTTGTTTGAAATGAGAGATTAAATTTCGGGTTGTGAAAATTTTAATGTATAGTGAATGAGCAGGAAAAGAAATGGCACCCTTCTCTCTGAAGTGTTTATGGCCTACACAAGGAGAGATGAGTATGCATGAAATAAATGACTACTGTACTGGCTCATCTAGCCGACTTTTTAATTTTGTTAATATGAGTTAGAAAAAATTAAATTAAGTAAGTTTTTGCCTTTTTTTTTGTTGTTGTTTTGATGCCTTAGGTTTTAGCTTTTATATTTTTCAGATTCTATGCTGCTCTAGTGTGTAGTTCTCAGCTTCATATTAAGAGATGGTAAGCTCTCTTCACAGAGTAGCTAGACAAAACAATTCCTTTTCTAACTTGGGACCAAGGACAACCACCCAAATTTCAGGCCCAATAGCATAAGCAACGTTGACTGAAGAGAGAAAAACAAGGAGGATGGGACTTCATAACCTAAATCTATAATTAGACAATTAACTCCAATATGCTAATGGCCAGAACTTATAAAAGTGAGAGACCTCGTGACTGGTCATCCATTTTGTGACCATTTTGGGTTCATCTTGGGTGTAGCCCTGGCTGGGCTCTGGTACTGCCCAAGATGTATCCATTGAGGCCTTTTAATAAATACCTGCTTTATTCTTTAACTCCATCTAGCCTCTGTTCTAGGTCAGCCTTCCCAAGGCATCAGTTTCATTCAAATGCAACTATTTGCAGTGAAAATAAACAAGAAAGGAAAAAAGAGAAGAAAATGTGAAAAGGGGGATAAATTTCTGGGCAACTGACAGCGTTTGCAGACCTCCACACACATGGTTGTATACCACTGATTTCTGTTTTCATTTGGTCACCCAGCAGGAAAGTCACCCTTTATCAGCAAAATTATATCTTTACATATTGTCTCCAGATAACTACTCCATAAAAAACCTATTGATTCCATTGAATAGGTAAGGAACTAAAAACATTGAAAAAATTCTTTCCAAAGTTTGAGATGAAGAGTTAAATTCTGTATTATTTGAGCAAATTTCTCTTGCCTTAACAAAAACTCCTCCTAACAAGAACATTTCTTCCACTTCCTGGAAGTAGATGTAAAGGTAATTGAGGAGGATGCTTGGAACAACAGAAATAGCAGGAAAATAACACTAAGCAAAAATAACCTGAATGAAGGACTGTGCTTTTTCCCCATTAGACACTGAGTAAATGTTCAAGATTTTTAATTCTATGCCTGTTCTCCTGAAAATGTCCTTTGATTAGCTGTCCTGCTGGCAATTACAGCTTACATCTTAGCATTTTTTCTACTCTGGCTGTCTGTGAAATTGTTCTCCCCAGTTTCTCCTCCTGTCACTTTGATTATTTAAATAGAGGTGATCAGGACTGTCTTCATGCTGTTTTCTCCTGATTTCAGTGTGTTGATGTGAGCACTCTGGAGAAAAATGCTGATATAATGGACAGAGATGGTGCTGATGAAAACACTCTTCCACGCCTGGCTGCTTTAATCCTTACTCTGGCTCTCCAAGGAGTTTGTATGGGGAAAGCAAGTTTGCCTTCTCCAGAATTCTTTATAAAATATATTTTCAGTTCTCTAAATAGTACCACTGAGCTACAAGTGACAGGTAAGCTGGAGTATGCAAAGTTCATTTTCTTCAGGAAAATTTATTGCTGGACTTATCAGAAATGCTACCTAACCATAAATAAATAGAAGTATAGGAGAGCTCTAAGTAGTCCAAAAATAACAAAACAAAAAACCTGAAACGAAACAAAACAAAACAAATGTTGAGCTCTCAGCAGCAGCAGCAGCTCTTAATTTCTGTAAAATGTTGTGCCTGCTTAGCAGTTTAAGAAGCTATGCCATCAATTCAGGGGCCTGGTATGGATTTAGAAGGTTGTTACAAGACATCTTCTTTTCCTTTTTTGTGGCAACTGCTAATGGAAACAGTTTACAAGCTTTTCAAAGCACTTTAAAAAAGTTACATTAAGTATGTGTTAAAACAGATTAGAAAGTTGAATTGAGCATAGGAAAAAACATTTTTAACATTCATAGGTTACACAGAGGTACATTGAATCACAGAAATAAATATTAAAAAAATAATAATCCTTAGCCCTAAACTGGGGCTCCTAGACTGTACTTATATAAACTGGTGTGGCAGCAAAGCCCTTCATTTAAAATTGCCCAGCCATGTCTTGTAAAATAATTCAGTCAAGAATGGATGGAGCCATCTCAGCACAGTGGTACTAAATAGCTATATATGGTGAAATCTGGGCCCCAGTGAAGATAACACCAGGACTGTATGGTTGGTGGAGTTAGGATGTCATTCAGAAAAAAAAAAATATTCTTAACCAGTTTGTTACAGAGTATGTCTATTTTAAATCTAAGCTCATTATACTGTCCCTTTAAATTTATTTAAATTCTTTATAGTAACTTCAGGACAGAGTAAGAATCTGGAAGCATAGAAAAAGAAAATTACATTTTACTACATTTAGAAAACAAATATACCTGCAAATATAGCTCCATTCAGATCTGTTTAAGTAGCCAAAATAAAGTGAAACATCTTATCAAAAGCCTTTTTGTGAGATTTACCATTAATATTTCACCATTTGCGTTTTCTGAGTAACAAGATTAAAAAATTAAAGGATTATCATATGGAAATATTCCCATTAATCTAAATTTCTTTAAAATTAATTTGTGAACCACTTTTTAATGGACAAATTAAGGTTTAGAGGAGTTATTGCTATGGCTTCATTTGAAAGTGCAGAGGTTAAGGAAGGTGATAAGGAAGACAGGATAGGGCCTGCCCCCTCAAATGACTGGGCATTCCAGCTGCAGAAGCACCCATTGCACCCAAGCTATGTCATGAGGTACATCTGTGTGGGGTGTCACATTTGGATTAGGGATCCTGGCTCTCTCCTTCCTATTTCAGTGCTGTGAGCAGGCATGCTTCCCAGTTAACCAAAGGAGAGAAGAAATACTCTGTCCTGTGCTGCTCTTCTGAAGTGCAAGGGCAGCACAGCATCCTGAAGATTGATTTCAGGACACCCTATAGAGGATCTGTTTCTTGATCTGAATACCTGGCTGTGGCAACTTAGTGTAGAGTTCCATTTATGCAGGAAGATGTTAAGAACAGTGAAGTTATTTAGCAATTGCTAGATAACGTTGTCAGAGATGCTGATTAAATGAAAGACAAATTGCCTTTCAGTCACATCTATTTTCTTCCGAGACAGGCATAGGCAAAACGTCTGAGTGTGAGATGTAGAGAAGGAAAGGCTGAGGATCTGGGTGTCTGGAGCTTCCAGAGTTGTTAAGCAGAAATTGCCTCCAGTACCAAACTGAGAAAAAAGTATTAAAATGAGGAATTGAATCAATGTTTTAACAAACAAAAAGAAAAAAATGTTGTCTTCTAAATATTTTGTCTTTTAAGTTTGCATTTTCCCATGGTAACATATCTGTTCTCTAATGAATTACTAGAACTAGAACAACTACTAAATGTGCTTACAGCCAAAAAGACCTGCACTCTAAATGGACAATTTCACAAAAGAAGACCTTACAGTATGGCAATCAGAGATATTGGAAGAATAAATACTCCAGTCAAAGGAAACCATACAAAAGAAGACTATCTGAAAGGCTATTTTGAAGATCGTGAAAGGAACACAGATTGGGACCAGGTTAATTCATTTTTTTGTTATTGTAGTGTTGGTGGCAAAATTTCTCTGACAGAAGTTTAAATTCATTTGAAAACCATGCAATATGTCTGAGGTCAAATGTATTCATTTCAAAAAGGCATGTAGATACAGATGAAAATATATATTTATATAGCTATATTTGTTTAAAGATTAATTGGGGAAAGAACGTTGTGGGTATTGAATGTGCAATTAAAGTCACAATGGTTAGTGTTACATGGAATCAGATGTTACTTCAAGACACAGAGAACTGAATTAACATGGCTTTGATGTTTTCATACAGTTATTAGAGATTTCTTGTGGTTTTACATCACAGTTTCTCGGATGCCTTAAGTGATCTGGTAGAAAGAAGTGTTGTTTTGCACTAAGGAAAACAAAGTAAAAGAAAGTTTCTTTGCAAGTTGCTTTTAAAAGGCCTCTGTATATTGAAGATTGGGCATTTCCAAACTCTTTTCATTGCCATCTATGGAATCCAGAAGCCTTCTTTAGACAGTATAAAGGCTGTAAAACAGAGCCTTAGCTACTCCCCAGTATCCACTCTGAGGACTTTGAAGGACACTGGCTTATTGCAGGTGATTTTATCCTTATCCTAAGAATTTGAAAATAAATAAATTTCGTTTATGGCCATGATCACGATGGTAACTGACTTCCATCCTTTAGACTGGGTATCGTTCCTTAGACAAAAAAGGAGACTCCAAAGTATATAACTGGTATATATTTTGATGTATAAATTTGAGATATATACTTCAAAGAACAATTTTCTATTGTTTTCAGTCCTTTACCATTTATGTTAACTCAGTGGCAATGTTTCTTCTCCATTTAGGAGGACTGAGTAATGTGCAATTGACTTTTTCAGTGTGGTCATTTTATGATGGGGAGCTGAGACAAATTTCATCTGGTTAAATGCTATTCTGATAGATATTTATCTGTGTAATTGTATTGCATTTGAAATGCATACTCTATCAATACGTTTATGTCTTTGCAGCTGACCACAAAAAAGGATCATGCTGATCAGCATGATGAGGCTTTTAATGGGGTCTCAAAATAATCTTAAACTAAGGTCATTTTAAATGTGTTTCATATGAATTTTAAATTCTGAAGGACAGAAATCAGTAGTGATTCTATCTGTAAAAGAAGTAAAATTGTTCTCCAGCAATTGAAGTATTTTTAAAGCTCAGTTTTTGATTTCTTGAACTTCTGAGACTGACTGTAACTCAAAGATAACTCTGCAGGGGCATCATCTGAGCCTTAGGAGTCAACTGAGAGCCAAATATTCTGCATACGTAAAAAAAAATCACAAAGAAACATCTGGACAGAAGATAATTTCTCTTCTGTATTAATTCCTTGTTTCTAAGGGGTTTTTTTCCTATTCCTGTTCATTTTAGCTATGCCTATTTTCCTTGACATATTCCATTAGAACACTTCATGTTTCACTGCTGTATTGCTAATTTTGTCTCCTGTTTTCTGCACCTATGATAGCCATTGTGCTTCATTAGTAGCAGATTCTGCTACATACAAGATTTTGACTCATCTATGGCTTGTGTCTGCTAACTGCATTAAGATCTGTAATTTAATTTTTATATAGGAATAATAATTTGAAACATTATTACAGAAAAAGTGTTGCTGCTTTCTTTTAAAGTCTTCATCTCTACAATTAAAAATGTATATAAAAAAGTAAGTGGGAGATGATCTAATAGGATAAATAATCTTAAATTCCATTAAACTATATCACAATGTCTATGTATTCATTTATTCTTCCTCATTAAACAATCATGGATTTTGGAAACCCAAATAATCCATCCATCCATCCATCCATCCATCCATCCATCCATCCATCCATCCATCCATCCATCCAGTTTTTCACATGAAAATACGCAAAACCAATGTGCTTATTGATATCATCCTCCAGGATTACACACATAGTTGCTTTTCTAATGGAGACAGTTCTCTGACTCCTTTAAGTTTTGAAAAGCTTAAAAAGCTGGGGCTTGCAACTAGAAAAGTGCAAGTCCTCATGCCCCATGTCTTACAAGAACATTTTACTAAATAGACCTTAACAGCTATTTTTATGTATGAGTGGACAGATTATTTTTACAGATGAGATTTTGCTTTTCATTGAAAATTCCTGGTAATAAATTCACATTAAAATTTAGGTTCATGGTAATCCTGAGCTTCATCTTGTCTATTGTACTTTTCAGAAAAGAGCCAACTTCAAAGTCAGATCAGGCTTCACAGAGCCATGTCCAGTTGAATTCTGAATGTCTCCAAAAACAGAGTTTATACAGTCTTTTTTGGGAAACCTGTACCAGTGCTTTATTGCCTTCACCTTGATGGACTTTTTTATTTTAGCAAATTGGAGTTTTTTGTTGCTGCAACTAATACCTTTCGCCTCTCATTCTTTTGCTGTGTGCCTCTGAGAAGATTCTGGTTATCTCTTCCCTCTAAACCACTTTAGACAGTTGAAGACATAAGATACCAACCAATGCTTCTGTTCCCAAACTGAGCAAACCCGGGTCCCTCAGCCTCTCGTGGCACATCACGTGCTGCTGTTCCCTAGCCATCTTGGTGGCCCTCCACTGGATTTCCCTCAATTTGCCAGTGTCTTTCACAGTGTCTTGGACATAGTCCAGATGTGGACTCTCATGTCCTGAGTGGTGGGCAATATTCTTTCCCCAGAGCCTGCTGGCTCTGCTCTTGCTAATGAAGCCAGTGTGCAGTTAGTGGTCATTCCACAAGGGCACACTGGTGGCTCACGTCAAGTTTCCCGTCCGGACCCACCCCAAGGGCTTTTTGTGCAAACCTGCCTTCCTTCAGTTTTCCCCAGCCTTTATTGATGCATGGGGTTATTCTGTGTGAAGCACTGTGAGCTTGTCTTGGCTGATCTTCATGAAGGTCTGGTCAGCCCGTTTCTTTTTCTTGTCAGGGTCCCTCTAAATAGCAACCACACCCATCAGCATAATGACTAGTGGTCCCAGAGGAATTTCACCTGTGAATGCCATCTGGTGGACTCTATTCCATCACTCAAGATGTTGGAAAAATCCTAGTCATCCCACTTGATACCAGATGTCAGTGCTCCCTTGTTCTAGAGTCAGTACCACTGCCTAGAACAGGCAAAATTAAGATCTCTTCCAATATGGTAGCTCCTGAATTGCCTTCATGCTCTCCTTTGGCTTGAAGGCAGATCACACTAGGACCAGGTGACAAGATCACCTGTTATCCTGAAGACTTGAATGTGGTTTTCAGAAAAAATGTATCAGTGCTCAATTAATCTAGTTTCTTAATGAACCACAAGGCATATTTTACTTCGCTAATGGATGAGCAAAGGCAGGAATGTGTTGGGTTTTAACTGGGTTATTTAAAAGTAATTATACTTAACAACTTCAGAAGAAGCTAAAGCTTCAGTAATGAGAGAAAGAATATATAGAAATCCCTTGAGTCTCAGATGCAGACCAATTTAAATGAAATTTTTTTGTTTTTAAATATTGAATCACAGCTCAGATGAGATTAAGAAATGAAGATTGTTCCTTTAAGTAAGGTAACATATTTTATCTGGAGTTCTTCTGTTTAAAAGTGTTTACAGAAATTTCCATTAGAAGTTTTCTTATGTTTTTACTAGAAGTAAAAAATGCTCATGTTTTACTAGAAATTTCATCTTGGAGAGGAAAACCTAATTCTTCATGAAAATTTTTGGAATATAAATGCTTCCATGAAAAATTGCTTCTTTTGACAAAGAGATGCTCCAAACATGAACAAAAAGTATTTGGAATTCTGAAGTACCTCTAATAATACAATTATTAAGTAATTTTCAGACCAATTTTAGACTATGTAACAGTAGTTTGCTGACATGCCTTCATTTAATGAATTAAAAAAGCTAACTTATTTCTGTATCTTACTGAAGATCCAGTACAAGGAAGAATCTCAGTATTGCTTTGATATAGGCAGTATCTTATATTAATAGCACTATTACTGCAAATAATGTAGTTTCACAAGAATAGCTAAGAATATGGACCGTGTTAGCATTAAAACATTTTTCTTAACACATATACCAATAAATATTGAGAGATATTATTTTTTAAGATCTTTATGACATTAAGTGGCTTCAGTAGAAATTGAACTGCTTTATCCCAAAGATTCTGGTCTTTCTGAAATATATTGTAGTATCAAGTTTATACAGAAAAAAAGTGAAATAATTGAAGTAATTAAACTAATTTAAGCAAGAAAGATTATAGATATATAGTAGGTTTCTTCTAGGGCTGGAGTGTCCTGTGTTCTTCTAAGATTCTGTATTTAACCTCAAAATTAAATGCAGGTATATGCAATATGTTTAGTAACTGTATATACTTTTCTACAAAGGTTTGTTTCTCTGCCAATGAACTTGTGAAGATATTTTTGAAAAACAGTTCTTCCTCCATTTCTAAGGACCACTTCAAGCAAATCAGTCCAGCTATCATTCAACAACTTTTAAGTTGTTCATGTCAGCTTCCTGACTTCAAACAGACAAAGCTTCCACCAACAACTGTGGAAAGTGAGTTATGTTCTTATTAATAAATTATTATTTAAATTCAGATAAAGAGGTGCAAGGACTTCTGGAGATATTTCATTCATTAATAAACCAAAACACGGGATTTATGCCATCTGTAATTTATGCATTCTATAATTTCATAGCAGACATATCAGATAACAGTATTATATTGGGAAGTGAGGGGATTCAATGGTCTAAATTTTATAGTTGAATTCTATTTCAACATGTAAGGTTTTTAGCTTTATTTTCTTCATTTGTTAGAGGACTGCTTGATATTGCCAGCAGGTAGGAAATAACAGGTCCTCATCTATGGATTGCTGGGCAGTAAGGGCTTATTTTGTAAAATTTGCACCAGGTTTATATTATAATCATTGCATTGCTCTTACATATAGCTTCAAAGTTACATTAGCTAGCATTTTATACCATGACGTGGCAAATGCTTGATATAGATAAGTTTTGCATGAACGCTACTGGTGTTTCAGCTTGTGATATTTTATAGCAGAGAAGCTTTGAGGATACTATTGTGGTAAAAAAAACATCCAGAAAAACAGTAACAGGGCAGCAGGACCTGTGTGATAGAGCTGGAACAAGAACTGATTTAGGGTATAATTGGGTTGTTTCCACTTGCAGTTGTAGCCCCCACGTGCCTCTGCTTCCAGTGTTTTCTGCCCCATCTGTTCCCTGGATTCCACTTCTGTAATCAATCCTTAGCCCACCTCATAAAAGAAAAATCTGAATCTGAGCTGACCTACTTCCTAATGTGTTTTCTGGGTTTTCTTTCTTACTTTAAGCCAATGGGAACTGGTTACAAGTCAAGGTGTGCTGCTGTAATAACAGAGACATTAATTTTGGTGGGGAATTTGAGAGTCAGGAATGACCAACAAGGAATAGGCATCTAACCTTGATTACCTGCATCTAGAGGAGCACTTTTTAGGCTGCAAATCAATGTCTTCAATATCTTTATCCTAATACCTACATGGCCAGTTTCAGATGACTAGGTCTTTTTGGAGCTAGTAAGTTTTTCCCATATCCTGCTGCCCAAGGATCATTATGGAACAGCACATGAATTAAAAAGCATGAAAGGACACGTGTGGATGAAATAAAAAGCATGGGAGAACACTCAATGGATATACCAAGAATTGTTATAGTAGAAAGAGACATACAGAATAGGAAGAATCATTATGGGTCTTCAACAGACAGCAGTCCTTTTATCTTATCTCTCTGCTCATTACCTGAACACCTTGCAGTCTTTACTGCTTTGATCTTTTCTGTGCTACACAGATATGACCATTTTTTGGACTGGGAATCAAGGGACTAAGAAAGAAAAGAAAGGAACTTACCCAGGTCACATAGAAGGTTCATAAAAAATTCACTGTTAAGTGGGATTCTTCCAAGTCTAAAGCCATCAGCCCAATCAATGACATTTTAGTGATCTCATATAAAGGTGAGAGATGAGAAAAATTGAACTTTTCAAGTGCAGAATGGAATTTATAAGAGCCCTCTCCGCAGCCCTTTCCCTGTGCTTTTTGACAGAGGAAGGTTTCCATGACCACAGAGCCACTTCTGCTGTCTTGATACAGATAAAGGACCCCATGTTTGACCTATGTGTGACCTAGTGACCTGAGCATAGGCTCATTAATTTTATTCTGCACTCTATTTTACTGACAGGCTGTGCTGTTTTGGCTAAGTCACCAAGGCCTGACATTCCATATATATATGCTATACTCTGGTATTTGGATGTGCAGTCTATGAAATTAACTGTCTGATTTTATGAGCTCCTGAGCACTTGCAGTGCTATTCAAGTTTAAAACGTTAAGTGGCAATTTTAAATATTTTGGCATTAATTCCTTTATGTGTGTTTCTTATCAGTGTTTTACCTCCCATTATAAGACTTCCATAGAAAATAATTGGGGTTCATGTTGTGCAAAAGGTTGGAAATGTGAGCAGGGTGTAACTCAGACTAACATTCAAAAACATCCCAGTAATCTGGGAAAAATAGGCTGGTGGTCCTGGTGTATTAACTGAAGGTATGTATTTCCACAGCAGATTTGTAAATATAATTTGGACCCAAAGGTTTATGCTTAGGACCTAAATTAGATTGCAACATTCATTTGAGGTTTTAGGCCTTCGTTTGTTTACAGAAAATTATTTGTTTAAAAATGTGGTGTTGACTATAAAGATACACAGGTGTGGCATGTGAGAACATAGAAACTCATGCATAAATCTGTTAATAGAGGAAGCAAATGCAGAGCAGTATTCACTGTGCTGCTCTGAGTGTCTCTGATTTGCATAGCCACAGTCTGTTTAGCTCTTAAGGTCTGAAATTTGGAAGTACCAGACTATTACATGTAAAGCCTGAAAAAATGAATGTTTTCTGGACTTCTAATTCTGTCATCTGTTCACACATGACTAAAAAAAATCTATGTGGCTGTTGTGGCTTAACCCCAGACAGAAGCTAAATATGAAGCAGCCACTCACACACTCCCTCAGCTGCCTCCCCCCACAGGGATTGGGGAGGAGAACTGGACAAAGGTAAAACCCATCAGTTGAGCTATGATCAGTTTAATAATTAAGATAAAGTAAAATACACAATTCATGCTACTCCTCCTCCTACTAATGCGATCAGTAATGGAAAGAAAGATTACAAAAGAAAAAAAAGAGAGAGAGAGAAAACCCAAGATAAACAAGTGATGCCCAACACAATTGCTTACCACCTGCTGACTGATGCCCAGCTCACCCCTGGCAGCAATCAGCCCCTCCTAACCAACTCCTCCCAGTTTCTACACTGGACACGATGTTCTGTGGGGTGGAATATCCCTTTGGCCAGTTTGGTCAGCTGTCCCAGATGTGTTCCCCCCTCTCCCCAGATTCTTGTGCAGCTCCTCACGTTCAGAGCATGAGACACTGAAAAGTCCTTGGCTCAGTGCAAGCACTACTCAGCAACAACCAAAACATCAGTGTGTTATCAACATTATTCTCATCCTGCATCCAAAGCACTGCACTGTACCAGATACTAGGAAAATTAACTCAGTCTCAGCTGAAATCAGACAGTGTCACAATGAATCACTTCTCCTGCATGCTTGTGTATAGAGGTATGAAAACATACCCTCAAAAACAATTGCAAATACAAAACTAATACTCAAACACAAATACAAATATTGGATGATTAAAGGTGCCCTTGTTTTGTTTCATTTGTTTTCCCCTACAGAATATGGTTACAGCACTGTTGCTGTTTTACTTATTACTATTGGATCTATGTTTGGTACAACTCTCATTTTATTTAACTCCTGTCAAGAAATCTATACACTCATTTTACAGCTGTTTGTCGGTTTGGCTGTTGGAACCCTTTCTGGAGATGCATTGCTACATCTTATTCCTCAGGTAAGCACACATGCACACACACAGAGAAAGGTTTCATTTAAACCTGGATAATGTTCATCATGCTATAAATAAAGCTTTCCATGAAATCCTCCCAGCAGCCCAATTACTTTGCACTCTGTAGCTCAGAGAGAGATTAAAAATAAGTAGAAATCCATGACTGATGAATTCAAAGAAAGAAAGGTTCCTATTTTTCAAAAAAAAAAATCAGAAACCCCACAGTTCCTGTGCAAGGCATGTTCTAGATGGGTATTAATTTATTTCATGAGGCAGATTCTGTAACACATTTTAATAGAAATTGTTCTAGGCTGTATGAGACATCCACAGTCCCCTCCACAGATTGTTCTAGAGAATCAGGCACTATCAGCCTAAATAATCCTGATGCCTAGAACTGTAATAAAATGGGTGGCATGGTCTTTTCCTAAATTCATAATGTAAATTTTAAGAAAAAGATAACATGCAAAACAGAACCAATTTTGCATTGTGTGTTCATTTTTTTTTAACAGTCTCCTCTGATATGACACAGATGTTATGAGTAGACTTCTACTGGTCACAGAAAGAGAGCTTCACAGCTTCACTTAAGATTCTGGTTAAAATTTTCTTTATGCTCAAGGCATCATCTCTGAAAGCAAAACTGAGAGAGTGGTTTAAGAAAAGCAATTCTCACTGGGTGTGAGACAAATGCATTTCTTTCAGTAACGCCTTTTAAGTGTGCAAGTGTTCTCCTTCACCAGTTTTAAGNTTATGCTCAAGGCATCATCTCTGAAAGCAAAACTGAGAGAGTGGTTTAAGGAAAGCAATTCTCACCGGGTGTGAGACAAATGCATTTCTTCCCGCAACATCTTTTAAGTGTGCAAGTGTTCTCCTTCACCAGTTTTAAGTGATGTATCCAGTAGCCTTTAGAGCCCTCACTTTGAGAGCAAAGGAGGGCTGTTGTGCTTTGACAGTAGGGAAAAGAAGGAAGCATACCCACCAACAGAAATGCAAATTGCATTAATTATGCATTAATTAATTTATGCATTATTTTCACAGAATCACAGAGTTACAGAATTACAGAATAGTTAGAGTTGGAAGGGACATCTAGAGATCATCTAGTCCAACCCACTGCCAAGGCAGGATAACCTAGAGCAGGTTACAAGGGAGTACATTGAGTTGTTTTTGAATGTCTCCAGGGAGGGAGAATCCACAACCTCCCTGTGCAGCCCGTGCCAGTGCTCTGCCACCCTCAGTGTAAAGAAATTACACATGTTGAGTTAGAACTTCTTGTGTTTCAGTTTATGGCCATTGCTCCTCATCCTGTTGCTGGGCACCACTGAAAAGAGTCTGGCACTACCCTCTTGGCACCCACCTTTGAGATATTTGTATGCATTTATGAGATCCCCTCTCAGACTTCTCCAGACTGAACAGGCCCAGTTCCAGCAGATTCTCCTCAAAAGAGAGATGCTCCAGTCCCCTAAACAGCTTTGTGGCCTCTGCTGGACCCTCTCCAGTAGCTCCTTATCTATTTTCAATATGAAGTTTGCATGTTAAGATAATGCAAGTAATTTTTATAGAATTTTAGCATCAATATATTGCAAACAAAATATATCTCATCTATATAAAGGGTGATTTCATAAAATTGTCCCTAAAAATAATGTTACTTTCACCACTGAGAGATGAAGAAGTGTAGCTGTGCTCGTAATGATTAATTTCATCCTCTGTTATTCAGCTGATTATTTCAAAACACAATTTAACTTTGAAAGAACTGTGAAAATAAATTTCTGAGAATAAAATGAATTAACATGTTATAGCTTGCTCTAGCAAAAATTATAACATTTTCATTTTAACTTTTTAAACTTTATCTCTTTTATTTTAGACTCTTGGTTTGCATAAACATGAAGCACAAGACATAGAACATTTCTATGAGGGAAAAGAATATATTTGGAAACTATTGGGAATAATTGGAGGAATTCATGGATTTTTTCTGATAGAAAAGTGTTTCTTTCTTTTGGTAACACCTCGTGACAAGGTAAAGCTTTGTACAATTCACCCTTTTAAAAAACTCTTGTATTTTGAAATTTTGCAGTGCACAGGGTGTTAAAATGATTGTGGAAATTAATTACCATTTCTGTGAGTTAAATGAAGCATTGATAATTACTTTCCAAAGTGCTC
>VZSE01008588.1:891227-932339 GCA_013398275.1 Promerops cafer | reverse complement strand
TTATGCTCAAGGCATCATCTCTGAAAGCAAAACTGAGAGAGTGGTTTAAGGAAAGCAATTCTCACCGGGTGTGAGACAAATGCATTTCTTCCCGCAACATCTTTTAAGTGTGCAAGTGTTCTCCTTCACCAGTTTTAAGTGATGTATCCAGTAGCCTTTAGAGCCCTCACTTTGAGAGCAAAGGAGGGCTGTTGTGCTTTGACAGTAGGGAAAAGAAGGAAGCATACCCACCAACAGAAATGCAAATTGCATTAATTATGCATTAATTAATTTATGCATTATTTTCACAGAATCACAGAGTTACAGAATTACAGAATAGTTAGAGTTGGAAGGGACATCTAGAGATCATCTAGTCCAACCCACTGCCAAGGCAGGATAACCTAGAGCAGGTTACAAGGGAGTACATTGAGTTGTTTTTGAATGTCTCCAGGGAGGGAGAATCCACAACCTCCCTGTGCAGCCCGTGCCAGTGCTCTGCCACCCTCAGTGTAAAGAAATTACACATGTTGAGTTATGCTCTCTTGTGTTTCAGTTTATGGCCATTGCTCCTCATCCTGTTGCTGGGCACCACTGAAAAGAGTCTGGCACTACCCTCTTGGCACCCACCTTTGAGATATTTGTATGCATTTATGAGATCCCCTCTCAGACTTCTCCAGACTGAACAGGCCCAGTTCCAGCAGATTCTCCTCAAAAGAGAGATGCTCCAGTCCCCTAAACAGCTTTGTGGCCTCTGCTGGACCCTCTCCAGTAGCTCCTTATCTATTTTCAATATGAAGTTTGCATGTTAAGATAATGCAAGTAATTTTTATAGAATTTTAGCATCAATATATTGCAAACAAAATATATCTCATCTATATAAAGGGTGATTTCATAAAATTGTCCCTAAAAATAATGTTACTTTCACCACTGAGAGATGAAGAAGTGTAGCTGTGCTCGTAATGATTAATTTCATCCTCTGTTATTCAGCTGATTATTTCAAAACACAATTTAACTTTGAAAGAACTGTGAAAATAAATTTCTGAGAATAAAATGAATTAACATGTTATAGCTTGCTCTAGCAAAAATTATAACATTTTCATTTTAACTTTTTAAACTTTATCTCTTTTATTTTAGACTCTTGGTTTGCATAAACATGAAGCACAAGACATAGAACATTTCTATGAGGGAAAAGAATATATTTGGAAACTATTGGGAATAATTGGAGGAATTCATGGATTTTTTCTGATAGAAAAGTGTTTCTTTCTTTTGGTAACACCTCGTGACAAGGTAAAGCTTTGTACAATTCACCCTTTTAAAAAACTCTTGTATTTTGAAATTTTGCAGTGCACAGGGTGTTAAAATGATTGTGGAAATTAATTACCATTTCTGTGAGTTAAATGAAGCATTGATAATTACTTTCCAAAGTGCTCTTACCAGATTGACCTTCACTTTTCTATTTTGCTTTGCTCTGTGGATTGTGCTTGCTTCATGAGTGTGTTCCCTATATTTATAATTCCAGAAAGGGAACAGTTAATCGAATGTATTCCATAAGCCTGCATTCATGACTCACCCTGGAGCAGGTGAAAAGTGTGTATCCATATGAAATAGCAGTGACTGTTGTTTGCTCTAGGCTCTGTTTGAAGAGGAGAAAGATGCAATAGAAAGATAGATGCAGGCATAAGATATTTTCAAGAATGATATCTTAAAATTTCCAAATTGTTTTTGGTCCCTATCCCAGCGATGTGAAAAGCTTATATGTGTGTTGCAGTCAGTAGGACCCAATCTTATATAAATAAGATCTCCTTGCTCACTGCCATGCTTACAGTAATTCTATTACTTTATTTCAGTATGGCCAGAGCCTGAAAATATGATTATGCACAAGGACAGAATGTAGCACAAAATGTGATGGCTCATTAAGTTTCTCAGCATGAGAGACAATCCTAATGTCACTTAAGAAGGCTAAACCTTTGCTTGTTCTATTTACAGAGTGTGTAAAGACTGGCCTGATTTAGGCATGAATGACTTCCTATTCTCACTACCTTTGTTAGCCATAAGAATATTATGTGAGATTAATAGAATGAGAGTATTTTAATGATGGTGATATTTTATTTGTTTGGTAAAAAGGAGTCCTTTTTGTTACTTGCTTGAGAGAAGGGTTTTATCATCATCCCACAAAATGTTAAACTTTTTCTACTGAGAACTAGTGAATCCTCAGAGTTAATTTTTATATCTATCTCAGCTTCAAATTTGAATTTGATTTTTAAAATAAATTAGGTTTTATCAAATCACTGTGGTTGTCACTGATTTATTTGATTCAGTTTTCGGGGTTTTTAACAAAATAAGCATTAGGAAATGTTGATGCCAGCCAGTGATCTTTTTCAATAGATTTTGTTTGGAAAAAAATAATTCTTAAAAATGCTAAGTTTTCACAGAAGACTGAGAAATACTGCACCTGTGTTCATTGGGTTTCAGAACTAATTGCAAAGCATCTTCATTCAGCAGGGCCTTTCTTTAGTTAATGGGCACTGGGGACATTCCCATGATCTTCCAGTGGAGTCTGAATTAAATGAACATTCAGGCAGAGGCAAATCTACTTCAACCATACAGTTGGTAGGTTACCAATATGACATACTTCCCTAAATTTAAATTCTTCTTTCTCTGTTCCTCAAAAGTAATGAACAAAATTAATAACAGATTGATATAACAATACACTTTCTGTATTGTTATATATTTTGTTGATAAAATCCTTGAAGATTTTCCTCCTCCCTTCTTTTTATACATTGATCATATGTAAATGCAGACTCTTCCTTAAGAAAAACTTCAGAATTTCCTGCAATGAGAGTTAAGTGCATAATTAGTGAACAGATTAAATCCTGGACGGTTCTTGGGCATTTTTCCACAGATTTGAAGAGTAGTGTAAACACTTTGGATATCTGGGAATGGTGCTTACCTATAAGAAGTTACACACTTTTATACTTGTCTGTGGGTAGTATCCAGACAGATAAATCTTTGCAAATTAAATTGAGTCATAAATTTTACCCTGTTTTCTCTTTCTTTCAACAAACATCTTCAGTTTATATCCAGTATCTCGATGCATCGGTGAACTCCATTTTACAAAAGTAGTTGTGATTATTTAAGTAATTGTGATATGAGGCAAGAGCCTCATGAGTCACCACTAATCTCTAAAACACAGTTAAAAAACTCTCAATCAAAACCAGATCAAACAGGGGAGTGAAGCATGTTTACTATTTTGTGAGACAAGTCAAAGCTTCCTGTTTATGATAATGAATGAACATGTCATTCCCCTCAGATGCAAGATCCCCCCAAAGTTCTATATAGATCCCATTATCTATATAGAATTAGCCTGGCTGAGCTGGTTTGTACAAGAGCAGCCAATTTTTCAGAATCATGTGAGTAATACTAAGACAAACACTGGCTGACTAAGAAAAACTTATAAATCCTTCAGGTCAGTAATTAGTCTTGCAGTTTTGACTCACAGTTCAAAGAAGTGGCATGTGAATAAATATTATAGGAGAAGTGGAACAATTACTGGAATTCATATGACTGGCTGCAATCATGGGAACTAGAGACATTTCTTTTTCCTTTAAAATGCAGAATATGAGAAACAATTCTTTTTCCTTCTCTCCCCATGCTTCTACAGCACATATCCTTCATCACAACCAAGCTAAGACCAGCCAATAAACATATCCTATTCTGTAGCCAGTGCACATCTCTGGTACAGTTTTTGGAGTGGTGGCTGCCATCCCTAACACAGTTCATATGCTGCTGTTGATTCCACTGGCTGCCATAATAGGTTTTAACCCACTTTTTTTTTGGGAAAAAACCCTCAGAAATTAAAATTCAGTCTTTTTAGTTTCAAGCAAACAAGTTTTTTGGCTTCTCTCTTCCTCACATGAATTTCTACTAATTTCTCCAATCAGAAAGCAAAGCCCCAAGGAGGTAGGGGCAGTGAGAGATTACTCATGTTCTCCCTTATCTCCCAACAGTTGCAATATCTATTAATTAAACGTTAGGGCTGGTGCCCATAAATCAATTTATCTCTCTATAGGGATAAGGAAGAAGACACTGTCTCTTTCCTCAGTTGAAGTAAGGGTAAATTTCACCATGGAGTGTACTGGAGTGCTGCTATGCCCAGCCTGTGTTGCCTTGTGCTGAGATGAAGCCCTTGCTAAAAGCCAAGACATAAAACCCTGGAGGCTGCACCACCCTGAAGAAAAACCCCTATATTTTGGAAGGGGATGAAATCTACTAATGATCACATTTTTTAGTCTTGTGTTTTCACAGGGAAACTGTGAAGAACATGAGTGCCTAAAAGGCTCTACCTCTTTTTTCCTGGAAATCCTATGGACACATTCTCCAGGAAAATACAGTCATCCAGTCATGACAAAATCAAAACAAACTATTATAATTATAATGTCCCTTCTAGTGTTTGGCTCAGATTTTTGTGTATTCAAGCAGAAGTCTGGCTTTCTTGGGCTACAACAATGATTATGAATGTATTTCTTCCTACCTGAATTAGACTTAACCCTCTCTGGGCAAAGTAGATTTCTTTTTTATGTGTTTCTGCAGTACCAATCACACTGCCAGTGGCCAGTAAATTATTCTAATGACATCTGTGCAAATAACCATTGACTATCTTTAATTCAAATAGCTTGAACTTTGTTGATATTTTCCTGTATTTATGGCAGCAGCTGGAAGAGACCCTTAACACTGATCCATTATCTTTTCTTTAACTAGAGAAGCCCGGAAGATTCTGAACCTGCTGAAGTTCCTCCAGAGAGCAAGATGATCAGCAAAAAAAGTTAGTATAACTAAAAAGACTAGACAAGACAGGAAAATCCTTCAGACCTAAGATGGAATTGAAAGTGTGCAGCTGGCTTAGCTCTGTGTTTGCTGTGTGATACATCATCACATCTGATGGTGCCTGGCTACATAATTTAATCTCTGCTTAAAGACCTTCTCAACTGCCAACCCTGTAAATGTGAAGTTCATTAATCTCACTGTCCTTGCTTTAGTATTTGCTGTCTCACTGTTGCAATCTATTTTGCTAAAGCCTTTGCTTAAAGGGAAATATTCAAAAATTAATACGAAACATATTTTTATAATTTTAAACTTAGCTCAGGCTTTTATTTCTGAAGGTGGTGAAACATTTTTTGTAGGCTTGCTATGCTAATATAATTCTGCATGCTTCTTCTCTTACACAGTAAAGCAATAGAGTCTTTAAACCAGTAATGATTTATCACAGTTATGGAATTACAGCCTCATGAAGGCTCTCAGTTTTAGAGTAATCTGTTTGCTTCTGAGAACTTTGATAACTCCTGTCTTCTGTGGTTTTTTGCTGCTTAGTAAAAATATGAAAATAGAGTATAAACCAAATTTTGCCTTTAGCTGTACTTCATGACCTTGGTGAATTCAGTAGAGTTGCAGTCATTCACCTGAGGGAATAATATTTTAATTGAAATCAGTTTATTCACTATAATTAACTCCCCTTTATTTTGTGATCTCAGGTCTCAGGTCATGAGTTTGATTTATTTAATTGTGTTGATATCTTCATCTGGGTTCTTAATGTTCTCTTCTGTTCTTGTGGACTTCATTTCTATTTCTGAAGCATTAGAAATCTGGATTTTCATTTCTTCATTTTCACCTCTCCAGTAGTACACAATCCAGTGCCAGTTTGAACGTGACTACATAGTTCATCTCTAGATATTTCTGTTTAGTTCAATCATCATTACCTGCTAAGCACCAAGAAATTTCTTGTGATCTCAATGTTATTTGTTCCAAGTAACTAAATTTAGGATAGCTTCTCAGTAATCTTTGTTCAGTTTAATTTTTCATCATACCTCAGTCTTACCTCCATAAATGCAGTCTTAGTAGGGAAGGGTGGGAGGTTATTTGGGTTTTTTTTTGCATATATAATTACAAAAGTTTGTTTCATTACAGTTCTTTTAAATAGCTAAGTGCATAAACATACCTGGGTACCTTGATACTGAGTGAGGTGTTTCTTCCCCAAAACTGAATGGAATCTGCAGGTCTAAGAGAGAAGCCTGACAACTCCAGAACTGCAAAGCTTCACTGTAAAAGCCTGTCAAGTAGAACTGCAAAAAGAGTCAATCACTGTAGATAGTCAGGGAGTAACTTAGAAAGCAAGAAAATTTCTAAATAAAAAGATGTCTGACTGGCCCTCTCTGCATTTATCCATACTTGTTCTATGCATATCAGAGAAGATCAAACAGTAGCATTTTATATTTGTTTTACTTAGTGACACTTTATATTGACTAGAAATATTTTTTCTGTGTTAGTCATGGAAACATTGGAAAAGATCTATTTATGGAAAAATGTCTGCTTTAAACTCTTATTCTAAACTTAGAAAGTGTAATATATGGTTGAGACCCTGTACCAATTAGTTTTATGAAAATTATAGAATAGAATTTGCTCTGAGTTCTGATCCCCTATTTAAGCAAAGAAAAAAAAAGTAAGATTATTGGAGAAGAGGCTTTGTAGAAATAGTTAAGGTACTAAGTTAATAATAGTTTTTGTTGGAATATAATGCAGTGAGATAATTGCCAGTAACAAAGTTGCTTTAAAATAGGCTGAAAGTAAAGTAAGATAAACATTCAGATTTGTTTATACATGCATCTTCTTAACATTCTGTCAAGTAAGTCCACAAAGCTTATATCTGTAATTGCTCCACAATGTTAACCTGATCCCTGTGTTATACTAAAACACACTGGAATGAGTTCCAGTAATCATGGTGTATCTTCTCCAGCAATCAGATACTTGAACAAAACAGACTAATAAGACCTCAGGGCAGGCCATGGTTTCATCCTTGCCAGTGCTTATTACAAATCACAAACTTAATGTAACGCAGCAATCTATTATTTCTATGTAATTCATGCTCTGCACTATTGATTATAAACTGCCCATAGTGTTTAGAAAGTACTGTGCAAACTGGGGACATCCACGTCCTGCTCTGTAAGCTGGCAGGAAAATCTAACAAGCCTGCCAATTTTTCTGAACCCACAGAGCTCCCAGACAACCAGGGAGGATTTTCTGAATACAGTTGTTAGGCTTTTATGTGCTCTGTGTGTTTTTTATAATAGGCTGAAGACTTCAGTTCTAGCCAATTTCTGTAAGAAAAATATCTTCCTCATCACTGTAAAATAGTCATCTCTGAGAAATATTACTGGAGTGAAACCTGGTAATAACTGTATTCAGAAAAATCAGTGCAGCTTCACATTTGCTCCTTAGTCTGTCATATTATGTCTATGTGGGCTCACCAAAAGTCAGAAAAATACATATTTAGGGCCCAAATCATGACCCTGCTCATTCAGGCATGAAACCCTTTTCAAAGTGTTCTGTCCATTCTGTGTAGAGGGAAGCTGGATGAGTTTCTTGACAGGCATTAGGCTGTCCTGACTGTAAGACTGTGGATAAAATGAATGAAAAAAATACAGGATGGGGCAGCCAATTGTGTGTTGCTAAGTTTAGACATTTAACCTATATGGAGCCTTGTTGCTTCTTGAAGAGATAAACTGCCTCCCTGTAAATCTGTTCAGCTTTCCACCCAGCTGTCTCTGTTACAGGCTGGGCAGAGAGACTGTCCCTAATTCCCTAGCTTGATTTCAGTACTTGCATCACTAGTAGCACCTTTCCACTCATGTCAGGGGACGTGATGCCATGAACACCCAGTATACTGCTCCACACAAAAATAAGGTCACAGAAGAGCATGGGAAAGACAAACAGCCATCTACACCCAGGAGTAGTGCTCCAGATAGGAGTACTATGAGCATAACAGCTATTAATTGATTGGAACAAATGTTGGATATAAGCATGCTGTAACCCTGTACTATAAGTGATACTCCGAGGCTTGTTGTCTTTCATTTCTATCCTTCATTGTAATACAATTGCAAAAAAGACCCCAGACCCTGCAAATATTACTCAGAAGTAGCAAGCTTTGCAAGATTAAAACAATCAGCTGTGTGAGACCAAATATTAATCTTCACTATAGCTCTGCAATTCTGTGAGCAAGGGTGGAAGAACTCCAAATAGCAACTAGGAAAACTTGTATAAATTTCATCAAATAAAGAAAGGATGCTTCATGAGACTGAACTCAAACCTAATTTTTTGTCTAATAGTTGACCTAGTAAGAATAAGAAAGTTATTTCTTGGTATTTGCATCTCATTTTGAATTGTTCTGGAACCTACTTTTTTTATTTCAAATGTGTTGAAGGAAGTGTAATAACAAGGACAAATCAGACAAGTACTATTTCCCTCTGATTATCATGACTTTTTGTAATGTTTTTGCAAAGTCACCAATACCCCAAATCATTTGTAACATAACAAAACTGGCAATATCTGTTTGGATTAATACTGGGGTTTTTTTATCTGTTTGTTTGTTTTTCTTTTTCAAGATAAAAAAATCAGCTTGTTAGCAATAATGGTTCTGGTGGGTGACAGTCTTCACAATTTTGCTGATGGCTTGGTAATAGGAGCAGCATTCTCATCTTCAACAGAAACAGGTGTGACGACGACTGTTGCTATTTTATGCCATGAAATTCCTCATGAAATGGGTAAGAAATATATGTGTGTATTTTTCCTGATTGACTTTGCATTTCCAGGTTTCCCAGAAAGTTCTTTCCTGTATGACATTTGTGGGAATTCTTGCTTACAGCATCATGAATTAGTGTTACTGTGTGAGACTGATACTTTCTTTGCCTCTCACAAAAACCAGTGGAGGTTTCTGCACTCGTTACTGGATGCCTTCATATTTGACCTTCTCCAGATGCAAATGGCATCTGGTCAGGAGTGACCTGTTATTCTTTTGTGTACAGACACAAAAAATAATAAACTGTGAGCAAGACCCGCGTGTGTGTAATGGCCGTGCCTGGCGCAATGGGCTATCCAAGAGTTTCAATATGTGGCAGAGCTATTTAAGCAAGTATTCCTCTTGCTAACCTCATTCCTGCTGCTAAACAAGAACAATAAGATAATAAAAGGTGTATGACCTATTTTACTAGTGGACAGGACAGGAGGATTGTTCTGTTTTATATTGCCCTTGATTGACTTTTCCTGGTAAAACTTCCAACATGGCTGAAGCTGCTCCTGACATTGTATTGATGGATGTTTATAAATTGGGGGGTTTGATATGAGAACTGCAGGTTCTCATTTCTATTATTAAATGACTGAAGATTTCATGTGCTATGTAGAAAACTCTTCCAAACAAAGAGGTGGGATGGAGGATTGCTGTAAAACTGGTAACTCTTGTTTGCTTAGCAAAGCAAATTGAAATACTTGACAGTTAACCTCCAAAGACACCTTCTTAATTCTGGGGCAGTAGTGCCTTAGTGTCAAAGTGACATTTTTACTGTCATAGAACAAAATTCTGCAATTTCTAGTTTTGGCCTGTTATGAAATCTTTTATTCTAGAAGAAAAATTTGTGATGGGATTCTGATGTACAGCTTACTCCAATTGATTAAGACTGAAATCAGTGGGATTAAACTCAAACTGGGGTCAGATTGGCATAGATTACTCTGACTTGCAGCACCTGTAAAACACTCAAAGACCATGCTGAAGATATACCCACATGATCTCAACTGGCAAGTTCCCGGAGGAGAAAGATTTAAAAACTCTGGGAAACCATGTGACTTCACTTTTGCTTGTATCCAAGTTGGAAATGTCACAGAACATAGAGAACTAACAGAAAGCTGCTCCTCAATACTTACTGTATACTATCTTTAGGAGCAGCTAAACAAGTACAAGTCAATATGACTTTTTTGTTGTTTTAAGATATTTCTTTCACACAAGTTTATAACAAGTTTATAAGTAATTCTACAGAATTCCAAAGGCAGCCCTTCATCATTCACTATCTTTGTGCATATCTTAATTATTTTCCTTAATATTTTTTACCAGGAGTCTTAAAAATACATTTATCAGCTAAATAATAAATGTTCTTTTTCTCTATGCAGGAGATTTTGCTGTGCTGCTGAGTACAGGGCTCCCAACGAAGATTGCAATTTTGATGAATTTCATAAGTGCACTAACAGCCTTCTTAGGACTGTATATTGGCCTTTCTCTATCGACTGACCCATCCATTCAAAACTGGATCTTTACTATTACAGCTGGAATGTTCTTGTATTTATCTTTAGCAGAAATGGTGAGAACTTCAGGCTATTTTTCTATTTTCTTTATAGCATACATCATAGATGAGTGTCAGACAAATGCAGGGGGATGAACTTGGAGAGAAAACAGCTCATAGGGTTGTTGGGAAAAGCATGTTGTCTGCCCTGTGTGTGTACAGTGATTAGAAAAGTAATCTGTTTTTCTTCTGTGTCACTCTCATGCTAGGTGTAATTATAATGAAAAGGGGAAATAAAGACCATTAAGAGACTAAAATGAGAAAGGCATAATGGACTTGTAGAATCTTTAAAAAAAATCATTTAGAGACTTTTAAACATTGTTTTTTTAGTTTAGTAAATATATATTTGAAACCATATATTAACCAAACATATATTTGAACCTTCAGGGTTTTTAAGATCTTGAAAAAAATGGTTATTTTTTTTCTTTTTCTGACCTTTCCTTTACGTATTTTTCATCCATTGTTTCAATGCAAATTTGCTGTTTCAGAACTAAAATGTGAGAAGCTTGTCCTGAACACTTCCTTTCTGTCCTAGGGAGGTTTCAATTAGCTCTTAAGCAATAAAAAAGCCTTCATATTACCTCACCTTTTTAATAGTTGCCCAATATTTTTCATACTGCCAGTTCAATAGCAATGACTTGTCTACAGAAAAATAAAGTGTGAAGATATGAGGTAGGAGGAAGGTCTGAGCAAAAATGTGGAGCAATCATAGCTCATGTAGGTGCCTCAGGCCAGGTAATTTATTGAAGAGATGGATAACTGTTACACTTGTAGCAATGCAGAACTTAAATTCCTGCCCAGCTTTGTCACATGGGTCTTTAACCATCAAGTGTTGATGTAACGTTTCTTGCAAGCTCCTCCACAAAGATGGAATGTTTTGAGTGAGTAGATCAAGAGGGAGAAAAAAAGAAGTCTCTTCATAAATTATTACTTTGTTTTTTTCCCAAGGCTGTCTGTCTCTCCCTTGTGTTCATTACCACTTCATGCCTCAGATGATCTTTACTCGGTTCAGGCATCACAATTTAAAGTTGATATGCCATTCCAGTATTATAACCTATTTAAATTTCTACTTGCAGTAATTGATCTTAGACCTTGGTAGTATTTTAGTCTATTTTTGCTATTGTAAGTAAAGTAAAATGAACATAAAGTTCACCTAAGATCTTAAGAGGGAACTGCCAATAGATTGTGGATGTATCAACAGTCCTAACTGAGGTAGTAAATAACAGACAAGAACATGGTGTACCAAGTTGCAGCTTGTTCTGACAGAGAAATTTGGAAGTGAGGCTGCCTACCAACTGTGCAGGCATGGTTTCACTAATGGGGCTAAGAATGATGTACACATATTTTTCCTTCAGTGTAGGACTGGCATCCATCGGAATCCACAAGCTCCTAGAACAATACCATGTTTTTCCCTGAGTCTTCAAAGCAATTTGCCAGCTGTAAATCCCAAGAGAAAATATAGTTCCAAGCAGAGACAGGGACATGTTTTCCCTTGTTCTCAGCTTGTCATCATAATCTTGGTCTTGATGTGGACGGAAGAAAGAAGGGAGAGAGAGGGGAGGATCTTATTTCTCTCAATCCCTTTTATTAGTAAGACTCTATTCAGCCTTTCTCTGCATTTTGTCAAAAGAGCTGCCATTGGGTGGTTCACCTGTTTGTCAGTGTCAAATACCACAAGGATTATTTTATTTTAAAAAATATTTATGTAGCACTGCAAGCATCTGTAGATCTGAAAAGTTTTGTATGTTTGTACAATACATCTCAAGAGAAAATGAGCCATTCTTTTTGTGTTTTTCTATTTCTATACAGAATTATGTTCTACTCTCTGCTGCACTCTCATCTACAAACAACAGTCAACAGTGCTCCTGCCAATGGTGTACAAACACTTAATAGTACACAAAGTTTGACTGTAATTTTCAGTACTTGTTTTATGGGCTTTCACATATTCATGTGCTTGTCAGAATAGCAGTTAAATAAAACTGAACAGCCTCACTGGTTCCTGCACTGAGGAACACTGAGGGGTGTGAGTGGAGGTTTGTTGACAGAACAGCACTGTGAGACTGGCACCACAGACAAAGTAGCACAAATCTACTTCTGTGGTTAATTAAAGGTTTTCCATTTCTACAAATGGCATTGTAACTCCATTAGCAAGCTGGGTAGACTAATAATTTCAGAAACTGAATAAGGGACGAAAGATAAAATCACTTATATCCATCATTTTTCACCAAGAAATCATGCAAAAGTGAAGTTTTAAAATGTTAAATTTTAATTTTAAAAATGTTTTCAATTTCGAAGATAAGGGAGTAGTTTTTAAAGTGATTTGCTGGACTGTTGCAGTGCAGCAGCCATGCCACATGTACCCAGCTTGGTAAGAACTCTTTTTTAGCCAGTACATGCCTCTAATGCCTTGTTTCAGTGTGCTGCTTCCTATTTCTTCTTATCTTTTGTGCACTCATGATAACATGAGCTGGAGTGGAACAGAGCAGTCTCTTGGTTAGCAGTACCTCTTTTGCCTCTGACAGACTGGAAGCATTAGCAAGTGTGATAGCTTCAACAGCTTGGATGTGGTGCTATGTTCCCTTAATTTGTGAAGTGGTTTGCATCTGCCAATTGAATAGGCTTATGCTTCTTAAACAACAAGATTCTCTCTGCTATACCACATGCTTTTTTGTTCAGAGAGAGTTGGGTAACCATAGATGATATTCTGACAGCAGACATTTTATTTTAAGTTAAGCAGGGATGTCACACTGGGTGTGGCTATAGAAATGGTTTGTGTGTTGGTTACGTGCATGTAGGTTAGATGGAGGGAGCAGACATCAGCATTGGACATGGAAAGGGTACTACTTGCTAAGAATTGCTTTTGAAAACTCTCTTAGGAAACCACTGTGCATGTGTGTAGCTCCTAAATTGTCACTGACAGCAATAAATAAATTGTCACTGACAGCAATGAAAATTCAATTTTGCAGTGGGAGGAGAAAATTTTCCTGTTTGGAGAACTTTTCACTCAGGCACTGGGGAAGAGGAAAAAATAGACTGATTATAAGGATAAACAAGACAGACTAAACATCTAGACTGGAACCCTGGATTCAGGCTAGGTCTTAATTAACAGCTTTTACTTATATACATGAAAAACTCTGTGTGCTCTGAGCACTTAAAACTGTCAGTTCAGATTTTGATTTACATTAGAACTTTGAGGTGGTTACTCTTGCTTTAGATTAAAAGCTTCTGATTATCTTTAAACACTAATCAAATATAACTACATAAGTTTCTGTACTGTAATTTAAACCACTTCCTTGTTCTAATGAAGATACAGGGCATTTGGGTTTCCCTGTTATTTTCAGGCAAAACTTTAGAGTGGAGGTAGATTTTTCAGCACAGTTTTATTTTGGGCCCATGTCTACTTCAGAGAAAGAAGAATGCAAAAGAAGCAGCCCCAGAGACCCCCCTCTGACAGAGGGAAGGACAAGCATAGCAAACACTCCTGTTAACCTCCTTGGTCAGCACCACTCCACTGTCTCCCAGTGGCTGCTGCTGTTACAGCTACTGGGAAGAGCCTCCAAAGTGCACAGGAACTCAGTAGTTTTATTCAAGCACAGAAAAAAACACAAAACCAAAACCAGAGGTCAGCACCAGACTATTGCTCTGTATTTATTTCCAGAGTTCATGTGACAACATTAGCAGCCATCAGCATTTCCCCTGAATAAAGCAGAAATATTAAGAAAATTTGAGCCTAATGCATCATTTTTGCAAGCTTTGTTTAGACATATATTTAGTTTAAACCTTTGATAAAATACACTATGTAGAGTGAAAGGTCAATGCAAGTAGCTTTTATTATGATTATAAACATGTGTTGCTCCACAACATGATTTAAAACTGAGAGAATAATACTAAACATGATTTTTTTCAAGCATATTTTAAAAGTCCTGTTTTCTACTTGTACATTTACTAGAGCCCAAGTAAATAGGAGTGCTGCCAGTTATTTCAGAAAAAGCATGATTGACCCTATATATAGTACTGAAGCAAAAAATACTCCAACTAGTTTATTCCCACAAAAGGAAATCACTAATTTTACTAAATAAGCATCTCCTTGTAGGCAGCTGTATAAAATTACTACAAAATATTGAGAAGTTAACAAATTTCAGAATCGTGTTTATAATTCTTGTCACTGCTATTAAAAGAACCAAAGTAGGTAGAATTTGATTAATTTAAATATTTCACTGTCAAGATCAACTTTGTCAAAATGTACAGAAAATGCTACACATTAATAACTATAGTCAGAAGCTCAGCTTTTTTTTTTAATGAAGTTTGCCTTGCTTTCCCATAACTTTTTTTTCCCACAGATGAATGTATCTGGCTCTCATTCTGCTGTCTTATTCTTTTTTTAGCTTCCTGAAATGACTCATATTCAGACACGGCGACCCTGGTTGATGTTTCTCCTACAGAACCTTGGATTACTATTAGGCTGGCTTTGCCTCTTACTTTTGGCTGTATTTGAACAGAAAATTAAAATATAAGTTTTCTGTTGGAAATCTCGAAGTACCACTTATGACAGTGGATAGCATTATTCACAATTTTGTCATGTCTGCCATAGTGATATGTGAATTAAGCTGCTGGGATTTTATATCTGAACAGTAGATAACTATTTTACTTTATTAACTTATTGTTCAGATTTTTGTAATTATTTTTTTTGTAAACGTGAATGTTTAGAATTATGTTTTATTTGTTACTCAGTTTACCAGATCCCATGCTCAACTCACAGGAGCTTTTAATTAGTTTTTATTGAGACTGTTCTAGTTGAATGCTCTAAGTAATCTCTGCCAGTCTGATTGAAGAAAAGAATAAAGCACTTTTATATGCAATAATTCAAGTGGACTAACCACAGCTGAATAATTTGAATACAGAATGTTTTCTTGCCTTTCACTACAAAGAATTATTTCTTTAAATCTAAAAAGTGTAGCAGAGCTAAACTGCTAAATGGCATAAAGCAATCTCACAAAGTCTGCACTTTCTACTTTGTCAACATAAAGATTCTCATCAGTTGCATCTGGTCCACTGTCGCAGGAAAAAAAAATGACAAGTATAAATGTTGAAGTTTATGATACAGAAATTTGGGAATACTCTTTTCCAACTATAATACAGTTTCTCGTGTGTGATGGAACCTGTGAGAGTCAATCACTGGATTAACCACCTTTTGCATTGTCTCACCTCTGGTGGTTGCTTATAGCAACTGCTCATGGAGAACTAAAAAAAAATATGTTTAAATTGCTTTTCCCTGATATCCCTTCCAGCCTCCTCAAATGAAGGGATTTCTTGAGCCAAATGGTTCTTCTGAGACATCACATTCAATAAACACTTGCCTTCCTGTCAGCAATTAGCTTAATCATAGATATGTGATGTGCATTGTGGAAAGAGATTTTTCAATTGTCTAGAGTGCATGTACCCTCACTGCAACTCCTCCCATCCTGAGTGATTTTTGTGTAATTAGTCCTCTTGATTTCAATGTAATTCTGCATGAGTTGAAATGATTCATTTAATTTAGTTTTGCAGAACCAGGTCTGAAACAAATATACAAATTCTGCCCTGATTCTGATGTGCTGAGTAACTTCCAGGAGATATTGAGCACCACTCAGCTGTGTGAGCTCTTTACATGCTCTCAATTTCTGGTGTAAGGACTTCTCCCCTACCTTATTTATACTTTTGTATGAGAACTAAATTATGTTCTTTCTTTCTCCTCTGATGAGCTGTGGAAAGAGAGAGAGCAAGTTACAGAACAGACATATATTCTTTATGAGGCAACTGAAAGTTCTCTTTGTCTAAACTCTGCCTTGAAATATCTCTACATTATGACACAACATGACTGTGTCACAACCCGTCCTGTGTTTGTTTGATAGCTCCTAGTGAAGGTACAATCATTCTCATATTACAAAGGGGAGCAGAGTCTACTCTCCTACAGCAGACTGTCAGACCTGTTAGTTCTCAAGAGCTTCATGGGCACCATACTAACTTACCAAAATACAAAGTGAAAAAAAAATACTGAATTTCACTATTTATGGTAGCCCATGCTCATGGGCTTGTGAACCCTTAGACAACCACTGACTAACCCTCAGGGAAAGAAAACCAAACTTAGAGATAATTTTAAAAGTAGATATGCATTCATTTTCAGTGCCTGTTAGCTATGGGCATCTGTAGCAAGTACCTCAATGCAAATCTAGACACACTTAGACATGTACATACCTTCAGAAACCTTGTCCCAAACAATTTATCCAAGGTAACACAGGAAGTCTCTATCTGACAGGGGAGTGAACTGAGCTCTTTTCAAGGCCCAAAGCACAATCCTAGCTTCTTTTATTTAGGTGTGCAAATATTACGATTGCTTTTTATGTTGATGTAACTTTGAAAGGTGAGTTGAGAAGCCAGGTCTAATGCTTCTGTTTTCAAAGTTTATGTTTTTTTCCAGAGTTGTGCTTGATTTTATGAAGGTAATATTTTTAAAAAGTGATTTCTCAGTATTTCATCTGTTTGTTTTGGCACTGAGTCACTTCATGACCTTCAGCTGTGACAGTCAATTCAAGCAATAGCAGGGCATCACTGGACGTAAGCAAAATCTATTCTTGTATCAGATGGTGCAAATGAGTATTGGAAACATTCATTATTTCAAAGAGAAGCATTACCATAGTTTGAATGCTTATGTATGCCTAACGTTTGCTTCCACAGAAAACAAGATTGCCAATATGATCATGTTTTGGTAAAGTTATTGTATTCTGAAATATTTGTCTACTGCTTATTAATGTGTCTGAAAGAGGGCAAGTAATTTCTGGCAGTGTGTACTTTAAAGTTGCATATGAGCATAGGTTCCTGTCCAGATATGTTCTGTGAACATATTGTATCCACATCTATTATGAAAATGCTGTCTTTTCACTATATAAGCTTGATCACATTTAACAACCAAATGTATTTATACAGCTTCCACCACAGGCACAGATATGTTGATCAGAAAGCCAGTTAATCTTTATCTCTGCCACAGAGCTCTTTGGCTTTTGTGGTGTTTGTCAGTAAGGGAGTAGTTCTATGACCCTTTTGCCCTGGTGTCAAACCTGAACACCTGAAGTCTCATCAACATATGAAAGTTTGAATTCCTGTGGCACTTAGAGAGAACTTATCTCATTACTTAAGGTTAGTGCCTCTGCTGTAAATCTCTTTACATTAGTGTCTTTAAAAAGATACTGAAGGTGGAGTATTACCACATGTAAATCAAGACCTCTAGCCTTACAGAGGGCTGGAAACTGTTCCTATAGATAATTGAAACAGAAAACTAAATAAGTTTTACACCAAAGAGATTAACTTGTTGAATTCATCATTTTAGTCAATGTTGTCTAAAAATTCCAAGAAAAATAATAATGTTTTTGTGTCCTTACAAAAGAGAAGACTGCACAAGTGTTCTTATGTTCTTTTAGTTTGTTTTAAATCTCTAGTTTGTTTGTAGAGATTTGAAACAGACCTGTTTTTAAAGCCAGGTACATCTTTCTGTTGCTTCAAACCTAACAGACAGAGAGCATAGTATGCCAATGTTTTCACTGAGTCAAATCCTGAGTAAGGACTGCAGAACTTCATCACTTGCAGCCCTTAAACCAGGACTAGGTTTCTCTGTAAGAGGTGTGCAATTACTCAAACAGATGTTTTGTGCTTGATGGAGAGATTACTTGGTGAGGTTTTACAGCCAGTCAGGCAGTTCTAACTAGATAATCATAATGTTCCTTTGAAACTTTAAATACATGAATCTATAGATAAAGGATTTTTTCTGGAAGAAGCTGTTTAGCATTTCTCCCTTTCATCTGTTCTTAGTTTTCAGGCACTCTTAAGATTAAATGATCTTGCTTTCCTAGAAAACTAGAGAGAAAAGGAAAGGTTGAAAGAATTTGTCTGCTACAGTATTTTTTCTTGGAAGTTAGATAGCAGAGGGCCTCATAAAGAATACTTCCAATTCCAAACTACCAGCACTCCTGAGAGCTGACCTTGTACCTCTCTTTTCTGTATATGTTACACATTATCCAGTGACTCCTAAGACAAATAGTTCCTTCTTTGCAGTCAGTTATAGTAATGCCCTCAAGTTTCTGGAGCTCATCTGCATGTTTTAAATACTGCCATCTATTCCTTTGCTGTATTTTATGCTTTAAACATGAATGTGGCATTTTCTCCAGAGACAGAAAAATACCTTTCTTCATATAAGAAAACATTGTTAGTTTTGGCATTTACCCTTGAATTGTTTTTCTATCACCCTGCCATTACACTTGAGAAAGCGAATTATCATTGTAACAGTTTTAGGCAGGTTTATATCTGTCTGATGTATGGATTAGGTTTAATACCTTATCAATATTTTTAGCTTTTCTTTCTTTACTGTAACCTTTTGTCAAGCCTTCCTCTCATTTTAAAAATAAGCTGCCTTCTATTTTGAGTGTAGCTGTAGGAATGTGACAACAGAAAATACAAGCAGTAGTTGCACAATGGCTTTAATCAAAACAAAAAGTCCTGCAATTTATTTTACTAGACCCACCTACACTCCCTTCTCCCCAAAAGAACAAAAAATCCACACACGGAGCTGTTGCTCTGGGTCACGTAGGGGAATGTAAGAAGTGCCTGTTTCCTTTTATGTCCCTGATAAGAGGACCAAGCGCAGCGGGAGCCCCTGCCCAGACGCCCGGACGCGCTGAGGTCCCTGCCAAGCTCCGGCCGGCGGCAGCGCAGAGCAGCGTCCCGGGGCAGGGGTGCAGGGACCGCGGAGCGCTCCTGCCGCTCCCCCCCGCAGGGGACGGGACACGGAGCGGGCGGGGGACTCCCAGGGGGAGCGGGAACCGCAGGGTGGCACTTCGGCGCTAGCAGCGGGAGCATCCCGGGGTTCACAGCTTCTCTCTCACCCTGCAGGGCACGTGGTTCATGCTGCCTGCTTTGGAAGTGAAAACTGTAGTGAAAGCGGTCTGGCCGACACCCCCGCGAGTGCGGGCTCCCGCAGGGCCATGATCCGCAGGAGCCCAGCGGGCAGGGGGACCCCGGGGATTCCCAGGGAGGTCCATCCCCACGCTCCAGCTGCAGGGCACCCGAACGGAGCGCGACGTGGCTGTCTCTCTCTGCCAGGGTCTCAGCTCCGACACTGCCAGAGAGCACTAAGCACAGGATTACCTGGCAACCTAAATCTGCCTGGCAACCATTTACATATTGGCCCAAGATAATGCCGACCAGCTGTAATGCAGGCTACAGATGTGTCTATATGTGACATCGTTTGGTTCCACTGCAGCTGGCTGGGGAACCCTCCTCCTTTCCCAGGGGCCAGAAGGACCTAATTTGACCCATCCAAGAGAGGTGACAAGAGATATGCATGGGGAAATAGACTGGTCAATTATTATGACATATCCTGGTCTTGATTTTAGATCACACCACGCTGTCCTGCATGGACTCTCATACTGCAGGGAGGGCAGCAGGACAATGCCTGCACTGCTCTGTTGGGTAGCTGCCCAGGCTGTCCTCGTCACAGGACAGGGTAGGTGAAGCCGTAGTTGAGGCCTGGCAAGGGTTTCAGAGTACCCAGGTGTCCCTGTATTGCTGGTGTATATCTGCCAGCACACCACCTCAGGAAAACTCTTTTTAGCTTTTCTGGCAGGGACTTTCTAGTGTTTGTCCTTCCACCTGCTATGCAAATACTATAACCCATATGATATAGGCTGTTACCTGTTCTTGTCCACCACCCATGGGGATGGTTTTGGACAGGTTTTTGTGTTGCCACAGTTTATTTCTTCAGAAAGGGAAACAGAATGATGTAGAATTAACTGAGAATCACACAGAAGGAGATATTATTATATACACAGTGGTACCAGTAATGCAACTCATATTTGGAGCAACACTGCTGTGAATACTGAGCACAAACACAAGTTAAGTCATCTTTTGATCCCACACTGAAGTGTGCTGGTGTTGTCCTGGTGGTCTTGGGTGATTTTATCACTAATAACTGGTAGAGTGCCCTAGTTTCAGGACTTCAAAGGCCATCAATGTATTCCCGTGCAAAGGCATAGTTTGAGCTCTGGAGCAAGAGTACACCTACTTTTTGGCTGTCATCCCAATCCAGAAGGGAGTAGGTATTGATTTTAAGTATACAACCTGATGCCAGCTATATGCACGGTACAGTGACTCAGGAGCAGGTAGGTATAATTATCAGCAAGTTTAGAAAGTTGTAACTGGGCAATATCCATCTGGTGGTTCAGTCTGCCCAGGACAGCACAGCAGCATTCAGAAAACGTCCACACTGCGCTATAGCCATGAATGCAATTTTTTTCCCAGGCACTATCCACATGAGGAGTCCCACACATATTAAAATCATTCCATTACACTCCAGAACTTCACTGATGATAATTTTTTGTGCACTTTGCACAGGGTTTCAGAGAAAAAGATAAAATGGACAATAAGGTCTCTTCTGTAATATGGTAAAAAACTGAACACAAGTGGCAATGCACTGTAAATTGCACAACGATTCCTCATCCTGCACACATGCAAAGCATCTCCCTTTTCACTTTGAGACAAACAGGGCAAAACTGATACAGAACAGGAAAGCCAGAACAAGGAACTATCCAGGAGAAAGTTCTAATAGATGTGTAGGGTGTATAGGTGTAAATGGCAAAACAAACAACAAATACATAAAGAATTACTCTCTCCTAATTGCAGTACCTTCTCATTGACAAACACAAGCCCCACACAATTCTCTCAAATGTTGCTTGAAAATATTGTGGCTAAGAAGTCAAGTTTTACCACTAGAAATAGTTTACATATTACAAAGTAGATGCCTTGTAATAATCTTAAACTTGAGACAGGCATTGAAAATATGATCTATATGTTCAAAGGTATGTAGTTTGGAAAATACATATTCATAGTTGGTGTAATCAGTGTAATCTAAATCAGGATGGAAATTCCAGCTCAAGTAATGAGAGGGAAAAAAGCCTATGAGAGCATAGTCCATTTTCAATCATTTCCTACTACCATAAAACCTAGTTTTCAAATTGGCTTTTTGTACTTGCAATTAGCAAGAATGTGCCATTTGTCTAGACAACAGAGTAGCTGAATATCTGATGTTTCTGGCATTATTAGGGTGGACTAAGAAAGCACATGACTATCTGTAAATTCCTTTCTAGCATGTAATATTTTAATACACCATCAAAATTCTTAGGTTGGAGTGCACACAGTTAACCCTTCATTCTTGACTGTGATTCCTGCTCATGGAACTGTGTTTTCTAGAAGTAATGAAAATGTATTTCACTCGAGTGAAGTGGCTTTTTCTGTTTCCTTCCCTTTCTCTCACTTAATTTCTCCCACCAATATAATTCCTGCTATGTGTTATGTTTCAGTTTTGGTGGAGAAAACCTGATTTTTTTAGAGACATTTCATTACTATATTGTGTGTTGGATCATGGGCAAGAGAGACTTCAGAAAGGATGGTTTGAATTCTAAGAAAGCATAAATAGAGCAAGAGGTTCCTACCTTTTTTTTAGTTGGTTTGTTGCTTGATGTTTTTTAACTTGTTTATTTTGTTATTAGAAAGTATACTCCAGCTTTAAAAGAAAAAAAAAAAAAAAGGGGGAACAACTAAAACCCCAACAAAATATTTAAATGTCAAGGTGCAAATACTGACACTGGTGTTCACCAGTTTACATTAGACTACAAGTGACCAGGTCTTCTGCACATCTGCAATCACTCTTTTAAAGCTATTGCTTCCCAGCTGAGACATATTAGCTGACCCTGGGCATATGTCTAATGTTTTGAAAATTCTCAGTAAAACAATTGCTAACCACTTTCATTTCTACAGCCTACTAGTATTACAGATGAAGACACAGAAAAACAGTTTCTAATAACAGATAAATATTGGATTTAGGCAATATAAACTGAAAATTGCTGATGACTTGAAGTAGATATGTGCCTGCAATATACTCTTGCAGTTTCTAGTTCTGGTATGAATGTAAGCTATAGCAATAACAAGAGTTGCTTTTGAGTATCTCGTATTGATTTCAAGTAAGAAATATTCCATACTTTTCCCTTCAGAATTCACAGCACAAAGAGTATCTCAGACATTAAGAACAAACATTCAGGTCCCTGGCTTTCTCACTAATTACATTTTTGTATGTTCAAAATGGCTATTTGAATAGTAAAAAGGCCCTTTCGTGTCTGCTGCACTTTTGTCCTACTTATTTCAGAAATAGCCACCTTTTACAAAGAATTGCCAAGCTTGTTCCCCAGGGAAATCGGTGGTTCACATGGTAAGACACACAAAGTTTTGGCAGAAGAGACATTTACATTCACTATATTCATGGTTACAAAATAGCATCAGATGTCAGACTCAAGACTTTGCTCTCTAATGCTCTTAAAATCAGTGAGACTTTGCAGCATGTAAAGAATAAATCACTTCTGAATTCTCAGGGTTTTTTGTTTTATATTGGCAAAATTTTACTAAAAGCAGTAATTTCTGCTTCATTCTATTTTAAACAAAAGACAACATGGGCTTTTGGATTCTTTATAACAAAACTCCTAAGTCTGCACAGTGCCTCTGTTACTGAGATCTACATGATAAGGAGATCATCTGAAATACAGCTGGCAACCAGCACTGTTTCTCAAGTACTGAAAGTTCCTAGGCAGTATGTTTGATGAAAAACACACTGCATGTACATTTATCCCCTATGTCTATTTAAAATGTGAGGTATAAACATCTCTACTACAGACCAACTCAAAAACCCTATATCTGGTTTACATCCTTCAGTTACCACAAGGACACTTCATTAACTAATACATTGTGGAACTGATTTTTTAACAAAATAAAAGTAAATTCAATTTGTTAAGTTTAACCAGATCATGTAATACCCTTCCAGTAAGTCTACCACCACAGTTCTAGCTCCCTTGTGTTATTATTTTCTGGTGACAGATAGGCTGCTACAAATACTCCTACCATAATTAATCTTCTCCAAGGGAAAAAAAAAAAAAAAAAGGGTTGAAAGTAAACTTCTAAATTACTTGGTACTGCACCTTAGAGTGTGAATGGGTCCTTGTGGTTTTGAGGTCTATGAATGTAAGACAAATAAGACAACACAGTTTCCCATGCAGTTACAGGGAAGAAGCAGTGTTTGATAAGTCTGTGATGCCAGCTAATAATCATCAATAGTAATGTAACAGTTTTGGCAGTAGTCTGCTTGTCTTTAACTCTGGCTACATCTACTATTTTCACTCTAATTATACAGTGTTCCATATTACCTACTTAAATGAGAGAATAATCATTCAAGTTCTCTCAGGGAAAATCTAATGAAGAAGAGATTCCTTCACACAAATGAGATTTTTTCCATGTCTTGTCTCTCACATTATCTCATCAGCTGAATTCTGCAGAATGGTAATGAAATTGAAGGAATTTCTACAGAAAGCTCAAAACATGGGGATTTCCAACCAGTTTTAAAGCAGCATCTTTGGGTGCCTCAAGTAACCCCTAGGGCTTGGTAAGTTTGTCAATTTGTCTATCAGTAGTTAGATACAGCATAAGAAACTTACTTAGCTCTGTGGTCTTATCTTTGCACAAGACTTTGTAAGGGAGCACAAGGGCAGTAGGACAGAAAAAAATTGTCAGTGAAAAGCCCCAAATATCTGCACAGAGACTACCTGTTTCTAGGTATGGCTGATGCAAAAGGTAGCAAAATATATTAATCCTACCTTTTTCTCTAGAGTTTAGAGGCCTTTGAAATTGCAGGGATAATCCAGTCTGGATATAGAGAATTGGATGTAATCCTCTCCTGATAGTGCACACGTTTTCTATCAAAGATTTGCATTGATCACTCCTCTCTGTTAGAGATTGGTTGAAGGAGGCTATTCTGCCAAGTTGTATGAAATGTAATTGCAGATCAGAATACTCAAAAACTAATCCAAAGCTAATTAGTCCCATTTCCAGAGGGTGCTTGTACATTTTCTCCACAGCCTAGAGTTCCTTGCAGCAAAGACTAGAATGCCCAAGTGATAAATTGGTCACCAGGCTGAAGAGTAACAGCCAAAGAAGAGCTGAGGTGGGCAAACACCTCTGGGGATTCTCTAGTCCAACCACCCTAGCTCAGAGCAGGCTCAGCTAGGCAAGTTTTCCCACAGCCATGTTCAGCTAAGTGTTGGGAATCTCCAAGGATGGGGACTGCACAACCTCTCTGGGCAACCTGTGCCAGCGCCCAGTCACCCTGTCCCAATTTGTGCCCTTCAGCTCTTGTCCTGTCACTAAATACCACTGGTCTGCCTCCATCTTCTGCACAACAACAGTTTACCTTCAAGTATCCACACTCATGGATAGGATTCCCCCAAGCCTTCTCTTCCTGAGGGTGAAGTCCCAGCCCTCCTAGCTTCTTCTTGTGCAGCAAATGCTACAAGCCCTTAAGCATCTTTGTAAAACTTTGCTGGCCTTGTATTTCCATGTGCTTCTAGTCCTGGGAAGTTCAGCACTGGGCCCAGCACTCCAGATATGTCTCATCAGGGCTGAGTAGAGAGGCAATGCTGGCAGTGCTGAGGGACAAGCTGGACATGAGCCAGCAACCTGTCCTTACAGCACAAAAGGGCAAAAGTCTCCTTTGCAAAGCTGATTTCCAGCTTGATCCCAGCCTGTACTGGTGTGTGGGGTTATTCCTCCCCAGGGACGGGGCTTGGCATTTTCACTTTTTGAAGCTGATGAGATTCCTGTTTGCCAATTTCTCCAGCCCACCGAGATCCCTCTCAATGGCAGCACAACCCCCAGTTCTGTACCACCTGCAGGGCACATTCCTTCTTTTCTTTTTCTCCAACCTACTACCTTAAATTAATTCCTATGGAGTTCTGAAGAGAACAGAGGAATGTCATGCCTCAGAGCTGCCAGGAAGTGTGATGTAAGCATAGGCCTTTGGGGAGTACGAGACTGGGATCTCGAGCTCCTCCTGATAGAAGCAACAAGGCAATATCCCCAGCAACGTTCTTCACACATTAGATATCTTGCCTAAGAATAGGGATCTGTGTTTTTCTCTCAACCATCTCTGGAAAGGCAGTGATCATACTTTTGGTCAGTGAATAGTTCACAAATTAGGCAATTTTGAAGCATTTCTTGGCTGGGACCTAGATAATTCTTATTTTCTAGGTCTTGAATCCTTGAGAGATAACATTCTGAATTACTCAGACTGTAACAGAAGCTGAATTTAGGGAGCTTACCAATCAAATGGAGTTATTTAACAAGTTTATGTAACTCTAAAAATTATTCATATATAGCAACTTTACCCTGACTTTGTACTTTCCATCCAGCCTTACAGAGTTCCAAGAGTGTACAATATTCTCTGTCAAACTACTGCTACAGACTCTAGAGATGGGAAAAGAATGAGATGAGACAGATATTGCATAGTTATTGTATTCTAACACTCCCAGCTAGTCCACATGCCTGCAAATTAGTACAACTTATGCTGTACAAAAACCACTAGAGCTACAGATTTATATGTTAAAAGTTTAAACAAGTAAAACTTTTGAAAAATAAAAATAAAAATAAAAATAAAAATGCAAACTCTACTTACTACCATCTTCATTTCTGCCAAAGCTATGTCAATATGTGAAGTACCAAAACATTGTCTCAACAATAAGCTTGTTTGAAAATCTGAAATTTGAAGAATGATGTTTTATATTCATACGTTAACAGTTTACTTGCTATCAATAAACTCCTTCAGCTTCCTGCTCTGCACAGATCTGAAGGTACGTTCCATGCTTTTGTTAATGCCAAAATGTGCCCATCAGATAAAGTTTTCTATTTGGATAGCACTTCCAGTCTTTCCAAAGCTGTTCATAAGTCTGGAACACAGGCTTTAAAATGCCAAGTTTGTAAGATGTCTCATTATCTGAGTGAATGTGTCCTCAGTTAAAGCAATAGCCCCTTACACTTCAGAGATTGCCTTAGGAGAAACCAGGAAGAAATTAAAGGTAAACGTGAGTGAATGACAATACAAAACTGAATATATTTCAAAGATGATCTCAGTGCATTTATTTAAATAAAAAATTATAAATAAAAATTTCTTTAATTAAAAGAGTTTTCAGAACCCCTTAAAGAATCACTGTAGGAAGCAGTTCACCCTGAATCTCAACTGCTTTTTCTTGCTCTCAAAAAATTATCAGTATTTATAGTTGCAAATGTAGAAACTTGCACAATACTTCCTCTGCAGAAAATGAACCTGAAATCTTTGGAAGTTCACAAATACACACTTCTGTGCTGTTTCACTTACTTTTGTTACTTTGATCACATACTTTCTCAAAGGTTTTTTCAGGCAATTACAACTAGCTGGCATTCACAAAGGTGCTACAAGATAGAGCAGTGGGTATTCTGCAGGTTTATTGCAGCAATGTTTGTTCCTATTGACTTTTTCCCAAAATGTTCAAAATTTGGTTCCGTCAGGGAAAGCTTTTATTTGCCTTAAGACTCATATGTTACTGTGGTACAATGAAAGACAATCTTTTGTGCTGTAAACAGCTATGGAATTGTAAATTACCTCTACTCACCCAAGAAATGCTGTTTCAATAATATTTAATCCCATGTAAGTGTTTAATACGAAATCCTTAAAATGCATTTCCTTAAGAAGTGTAATTCCTATCCTTCTCAGGACACAAGTTAGTGGGTTCAAAATATAATAAGCTCATTAGTTTGCAAACCATGGAATTTTTTAGATATTGTTTCTTGACATCTTTTAGTTGTAGCAATAAAACAAAGTTGATGATATGGCTGCTCTAGGGAAACTAGTGTCTATTTTCTAAGTGTTGTAATTTTTTCTGGGTCAGATATATATTGCTCATAAAGTCACAGAAAATAACAGTTCATATCATAAATCATTTGAAAATAACAACACTTTTAGTGGTGACACTACCTGTATATTGCATGTTTGCCCTGAGAATACATGTATGGTCTGAAGAAAATCTAGAGGTAATGAAAATGGTAGCAAATGCATTCTTATGAATACTTTATCCTTCATACTAATCCCTTATTTATGGTGCAGGCCAGACCCAAGATAGTAGAAATGAAAATTAATAGGTATTTTTCTGGTAGGAAAATTTACTCCGTTATTATGCACTGGATATTACAACAAAGAAGGGCTGTTCCTTTTTGGGCTCTCATGGTAAATTCACAAGACATTTGGCTGTCATCTTTAAAACTTTTGGATATACAAAGCCAGGCTTTGTAGTAAATAGTTACATTTGGTTGTGGTTTTTTGCACTGTGCCAGGACCAAATGAGAAAAAGGCTTGAAACCTTCAAAAGCTGTTGAAGTAATATCTGTCTCTTCTCATTTTATATCATTCCTGTCTTTTAAATGCATTTTTACTTCTCATTTGGGAATTCCTAGCAAGATCAGATTTTAACATAACGGAAGAGAAAATTTGGAAGCTGCTGTGGAAAACAGGTTACTAGGGTTACTACCCTGTGAATTTGTTTTCTACCCAAGATCTTGTAGAGGTTCAGAAGCTTAGGGTATTTCAGGTCTCTTATATTTTATAAGGAAATAATATTGGCAATCTGAATAGATCTCATTTTAAAGGTTTGATTATTTAAAACATTGGCTGGTGCAACATCTTGAAGTGAGACTTGCATTTATTTATTTACTTATTTATTACCATTGTAAGCTAAGTTGCATTCATATGAAGTTACTACTGAGAAATGGAAGAGGTGGCAGTAATGTAGCTACAGCATTCTCTGCTTTTTTTCATCAGCCTAGAGCAGGACGAGAGCAGTGGCTTTGCCTGGAGCGCCCAGCTCAGGGCACTGCTACTTCACTTCCACAGGTTTCAAATTTCCACCAGCTACAGCAGTGCAGAGGACTTGTATCCACACAGGGAAGAGGTGTGCAGTCAGTATTCCAACCTGGTTCTCAGGCTGCTATGCAAAAAGGGCTATGCAATAGCTGTCACTGTTGTAAATCCTCTGAAGAACAGTAATCTTAGCAAATTTAGTGAATTGCAATACACCGACTTCAACTTATGGCAGTTTTAATACTTGATAGAAGCCCAGAGCACTGCAACAATCAAACTAGAAAAATCTGATCTCCTCTCTAGAGTGACTTATCTGGCAATTCTCAGAGAACCTGAACTAATCTGAGCTACTCTTCTTGCACCCGTGCTAAAGTGACAATAGCACTTAAAAACTATTCCTGAAAAAATCCCAGGGGGAAAGGGTGGCTTGTGTTTGCATCCTACCTCATTACCCCAGCTGGCAGCTGTACAAACTGAGCCATCTTAGATGAAACTCAAATGACTCATCATTTTAAAGACAATTGTGATTTAAAGCAGCCTTCTACAATAGCTTGAAATACTCCCTATGGATTGTAAATGAGATGACTGTAAGAATGCATATTGATAGTGTTAATATTTTCCTTGTCTCTGAAAGATTTATGATAATAATTCCAAAATAGTTCATCCTTAAAAAATGCATAAGAGGAGTTTTGTTGAGAATAATTGTTTTAAATTATTATTAAAATAACTAGAGCTTGCCTGGTCTCTGCCTCAATTCAGAGATCTGATATAGGAGTTTGTCAATCAAAATAACAACTAAGTTATCCCAATTGGCTGTTACTCAGCTTAGTCATTTTAGAACAGCTGATGTCACAGAAAGGGATTTTTTTAAAAATTATCATTACTTTTATTATACTAGCCTGCTTGCTAAGATATCCTTTACTGGACTGGATTTATCTTTATGTAGCTGAAATAAAATACTGACTTCTTAAAAAGTTTTGCCTAGACCTGGTACATTGTGATGTGATTGTACATGACACAACTACTAATGTGGGTATGATGTTTACAAGTCTCTCAGTGGAGTTTTGTTGCTCAGAACACTGGTGAAACACAATTTTTGGAAGTGTTATCATATGTATTGCTTTTACCAGCAGCATTCTTGTGCATGAGGCTGGTGCTCTTAGATGTGTGTTCACATCAGTATTGTTAATCTGAGAAGCTTCAATGAGTGCTACAACCAATACAGGCTTAAAATGACCCTGGTACAAGAGCTGCTGTAAAATTCTAATAATAAAGTCACCAGGTAGAAATGCACTGATAACTCACATTACAATCAGAATAAATACTAAAGTATTTGGAATGGAATTACATGGAATAATATGGAACAACACTCATCAATAGAGGAACTGTTGCTTTGGTGAAAAGGGAAGGAGACACCAGAGAGCAGATTTTGCACTTTTAGCCCCAAGAAAGTTATAAGGTTTATTAGGCTACCAATTATTTCCATTCTATATGGTGGCTTCAATAGCTACTGAATCAAACAGTATTTCAACACCACAGCTATTTGGTTGATTGGCACTTAATATGCCAGCCTGGTAGGTATGTATAAGCAGTCACCAGATAAATTCCAAGCTCTGAAATGCAGAATCATACTTCAGCTCTGTCAATGAACTTATTTTTTGATTCTGCTCTGCTTACAGCTAGAACTTTTTTGTGGTACCTCTCAGCATAATGTAGCTTTTTGACATTTTGACTTTTTTCTAAGTGGGATGTACAGCTCTAAATAGGTTTTTCTCTTAAACTTCATGAAAAACAACTGAGGAGCTGAGGAAACAAAGGTCTCTTGGCATATACATACTTACTAGAGTGAAAGGGAATAGGTTATATAAGCCAACATTTTACAGTCCTTCCAAACTAAGACTAATTACCAGATGTTCAAGAAACTTTATCATTAAGTGCAATCAGTCCTGGTGTCCTTGTTTTGTGGTATATGTGGTTCTTGTAAATCTGACACTGTATATTATTTCCTGTAGGGCTTAAAAGCTGCAGTTACATGGCTCTTTGTGTGAACTGATTTTACTGCACACATTTTTAGGCTGCTTTCTCTTGATTATGGTGCAATCTGAAAAGTGCCATCACAGGAGTCTAACCTGTCTGTGCTCCAAGTGCATGGGAATTAGTGTTAACACAAGTTGCACGTGGGACTCAGTCACAGTATCCAGAGAACAGCCAAGCATCACTTCCCATTCATGACATTCTGCTTTTTTTGTCTTAGGGCATTTTGGTCTCACAGTTTCCATGTGTGAAGTCATATCCACATAGAGAAATCTTCAGTTAAATTACCTTCCCTCTAAGACAACAAGGAAGATGAGCAGCAGAAGGGTCAGAGACTCTGACAGCCCCACATTTAGCTGGCCTGTGAGTTTCAGCACATATCCCACTACAGCCAAGGATCACACAGGCTGAAGCCATAAATCAAAGGCAGATTTACAACAGCTGGCCAGCACAGAGGCTGCAGGCTTCCAGCAGGACAGAGTTCAGTGAGTGCCAGCCACCTGAGCACTACCAGCTTGTTCAGGTGGAATGTGCAGCCCTGGCTGGATCCCAACACTCTCCTGGTATCCCTGCCAGCTCCCCTCAGCCTTTCTCAGTACAGACTTCTGACTGCCAGGGATGTGCCAGGACACAGCTTTAAACTCTTTGCTAAACCATGGAGTCACAGAGCCATTGTTGTTCCACACCAAGTTTTCATCTATCCTTGGCTTCAGAAATCTTTGTGGACCAGCAGTAGCATTTCAAAAAAAATTTGAAGCAGGGGAGAAGGTGATTAAATTTGTAGGATTTCCAATCTGCAGTGATTTGCTCTCAGCAAAGGTGCTGACTGAGAAATATTTAACAATCTGTATGTTTTGTGCTAGCAATGCAAAGATGTAATCTATCTGCACATGTCTTTGTTCACAATATTAACATCTTGAGGTATTTTTCTGGAGAGCAAGGGAAGTTGAAATAGAGATTATAAAAATGTCTCTTTACAAGGCAGGTTCTTGTTAAACTAAGATCCCACGAGAACTGTAATTTTCTACTCACAAAGATAATATTCAAAGATCACGTGGCCTTTGTCATATAACAAACAGTGAAGGGTGCTGATTTTACTTCTGCAGCAGGTGTAATTTTTCTATACTGTACAGCCTGAGGGCTTCACACCTGAGACATTACAGTACTGCTCTGATACCAGTGGAAGGAGACAATTTATGGTAGAGTCCACAGCATCTCTCTGTTAACAACATGATTTTCCTATTGCTAGTCTGAATGGCTAAGTAAAGATCAAAACTGCTTGGAAAATATTTTATATTCTATAGAAAACAATTTTTTTTCAAATACCTTGTGTTTTCACTTCTCAAAATTCACAGGTTTCTAATATTTTTATTTTACCAGGAATTTTCATTTGTCTCTTACTTTCTTTTGTCTTTCTTTCTTTTCCTTTTTTTTTACCCAGACTTGGCCTTGGATCACAGACAGATGAATCTGTGCTAAGGGTTACAAGTGGGGTTTACTATATACTTCTGCCAATAAAGTTGGCCAGTCAAATCTAGTCCTCCTTTTTTGGACAGATGCTAAACCCACTTATAAAGTAACTGCAATGAATTATTCCAGAATAGTTTGATTCCACTTCTCTGGGACAGAAGAGTGGTAGCAACAAAAAATTATAAGATAAGAAGCCTTGAAAGACTTCATTTTGGTTTGGAGTGGGAGGATGTTTGGTTTTGTAATAAACTGATGCTATACACTCATTGCAAATGGCTCCCAGTCTGATCATTAACTTTGAATGTAATACAATGCTACTTCTAACTGTCTGAGCTCTGAAAATATAATCAAACTACATTTTCATATTATACCTAAATTAATTCTTCAATGCTTTCCCTACTGAAGTATATGTTTAGTAAGGAAGATGTGGAAGTGTTAGTGAATGCCGAATGCTCCATTTCACTGGTAGGTTGCAATATAACATTTTACCTCCTGCACACATTTAAAAGATTTTTTTCTGTTAAAGGAATTATTTTTAAAACACTTTGCATTTATAGTTTTTTTACTTGTGTGTTACATTTACAACCAGTCTACCTTTTTAATATTTATGTCAGTCATCATTAAAAAAAAGTTGTATGCACAGACCAACCAAGCAAACAGCAACTACACTGAGTGCTTGTTTCTGTTTTCAAGGATATTTTGATTTGTAATCTGTTTAATTACCCAAAAGCCAAAAAAGGTCATTTTAAGGTGTGTCAAATCAGGTTTATCAGTTGTGTTTCCAATACTTTTTGTCATGTTCTTCTGTTTGGAACTGAGTTTGTTTTGTTTGATTCAATAAGTTTGGATTTTCTCTAAAAGATATTGTGTAGTATCTCTGAAATTTTAGCTACTTCTAAAATGTAAGGTCTGATCTCAAAACAGGATTACTCTCATAAAATGGGGTCTGAACTGAGGTTCAGCAGCAGTAAAGAGCAAACCTGAAAAACCTTCCTGGGGTGCCATGTGATCTCAAAGGCACTCAACTCAATGTTTTTGATTTTGAATGTATTTCTCTTTCAAGTTGGGACCAGAGTAGGTAACTTTTTTCCCTAAGAAACTCCCACAAGGATGCTTATATCTACAATATGTATCTGTCAGGAAGTTCCTGTAACCATCCCAGGCAGAGGATGTGCCATCCCTGAAAACATTCAAAGTCTGATTGGACAGGGCTCCAAGTAACCTGATATAGGTGAGGATATTTCTGCTCATTGCAGGGGAGTGAACCAGATGAGCTTTAAAAGTCCATTTCAACCCAAACTGGTTTGTAATTCTATGATTCTGTGATCACAAATGGTCTCTATTCTGAACACACATTTTGATAGGACAAGGAATGAGGGGTAAATATTAATTTTTAGTCATATGGTTGAATATTCCATGAAGTTTGAAATATCCTGAGATTTGATTCCTGTTCTTAAAGAACATCTGAATTTATCCAATGCCTATTTTGGTTAAAAAGCCAGTACAGTCTTACCTTGGAAACACTGAACAGTTCTGTACTTCTTTCTTCCTGACCCGCAAGTTATAATTTCACTGGCTAATTATAATATTATTTCTAATCAACACTACATCTTAAAATGTAAAAAAAAAAAAAAAAAAAGATAGCATTTAAATTTTTCAGTGCAAGCCATTTGGCAAAATTATTAATTCTGCAAGACATTCAGAATAATGAAAGCATTAAATGTACTGGAACACATATTTGTGCAAGAAAGACACCCGTCTTAGAGTTGTTTCTTCCTTTTCTAATTGAAGCATGGTAGCAAATGCAAAACAGTGGTGAATTTTCTTACAACATGCAGAATGTAGCTATGCACATGGAGATTATATATAGACACTATAGTAGATTGTGGTAAATGAACTTTCATTGCAGTGGCAAACAGCAACATGAATGCTAATTAAAAAGAGTTTACAGGCTTGTTGCACAACAGCATATGTGCAATCCAAGAAAAGCAGAGCAGACACCCAGCTATGTAGTGATCTAAACTGCATTGTGAAGGAGCACTTATGAGCAGTATCTAATCTGTTTATGAACTCTCAGAGCAAGGAGGATATAACAAGTATCTTTCTTCTACATGATCTTCATGTAGATACTTTGGTGTGCACTCTGTTTTAATTGCTAATTGATAAAAAAGATGTGTAAAAGCCCTTATTACAACTTTAACCTTGTTTATTTAGGGGGAAAAAATTCAAAAAGAAAAAAAAACCACTTACTCTGGCAAAAGTTCCTAGTAAAAGCCCTTTTAGTTTACACTAATGGTTGAACAAATACTGAAAACAAACAGATGTTTCTTGCAGAAGGGACAACACGGCAAATGAAGTTGGAATTGCTGAGTGGGTGACCACATTCAGCTGGCCTCTCTGCTGCTTTAGGACGTTGCTGCTTCAGCAATGGCTACTGTTTAGAGAACTATTACACTGAACATATGAGTGAGAATCAAGAATTAATCTTGTTTTAAACTGGTATACTGGATTTGAAACAGCAGGAGCTCAGGAGTTGATTCCTGAACAATAGTTTGGCTACAAACAGCCAGAATTTTGGTTCTGACTGTCTCACTATGTTTACTGTCATTGTTTCCTTTATGCTGGGTGACATATAGAGCAAAACTAAATAAAACAGTTTGTTTTTTGTAAAAGCATTCAACAGAGATTTTTCTCCAAGAAGCAGCCTCACAGTGACACAGCATGAAGAGCCCAGAGGTTCACACTGGTAAGTAGTATTTATGACATTTGCCATACTACTTAGGCAAGCAGCTATTCACCTATATGTTATTCTGTTGTTGAGGCTTACTTTAATACACAGTGTTTTCTTTTTTCTTCTGTTTGATCTATTCTAGATGTTTTATGTCAGCCTGTAGAAACGAAATCATGAGGTTTTGCTATGTATAGAATAGTAGATAAGCATTCAGAAGAGATAAGCACATTATCTACAGTAAATATTGAATTACTGGGTATAAAGTGCTCAAAAAAACTTGCATGAAGTAAGAAGTGTGTTAGTGTTTATAAGCCATACTGAAATATGTCCAATACATGAGAAATCATGTTTGGGATTCTGGCATCCAGTCAAAAACTAGAGAAGACCACTTTGTAACTCATGAAGGGTTCTGTGAAACTAATGAAGCTACATCCATGACTGATTTTCAGGACTCCTTTTGGTACCCCTATATACAGGTCATTCACAAATCTTGGAAAACTAGGGCTTAAGTAATACCTGAACAGGAATGGTTTTCTTTTTTGATGCTTCTGTCTTCAGGTGGATGTGAAGAATTGCAGGACTTCCTGAGCTTTGAGTGAATCAACAGATGTACACTGATTATACCAGGAAAAAAAAAAAAAAAAAAGAAAGAAAGAAAGCAACAGCATGAAATTTATTTGAATATTGTCCAAACAAAGGCTGTAAAATCTCATCTGGAATATATTTTGTTCTCAGGAAAAATCCTTTATGGCTAATTACCAAAGACCATGATCTGCTTCTTTTCTTGAGGAGGAACTTTCTTAAGGCTTTGCTCATTATCACTCTTTGAAATGTATTTTTCTTCCTGTTGTGCTAGAATACGCTCCATGTATCTTTGCAGAATTAGGTCTCTGGTTAACAGGATGTTTCTTTAGTATTTGTTGCCATGGAGCTGCTTCTGCCTATTGAATTCACCTGGGCAGACTTCAGATGGCACACCAGAGCTGATGCAGTCTGCCACTAACACTTGTCTTCAGTGACCACGGAGTTTCACAGGTGCCATAAGGAAAAGCAGTTCTGATCACATTTCCTATTAAGGGATTGTTTAAAGTAATACCAAAGATTTGGGGTTTTTTTAATAGATGCCTTGTGGGGTCACTGGTGGCCTGAAATGCCCTCCTTAAGAGAGCAATGCTCCCTCACTTTCATTCTTTGCTGCCTTTTTCAGAAATAAGCATTCAGGCAACAAAGCCAAGAGTGAACACGGATGTGTTTCACCTGGAGCAGCAGCACCTGCACTCCCTGCTGGAGTAGTGCAGAGAGGTTTGATTTCCAAAGTTCTGGGTGGCACAGGCTTAGACACCAATACATTAGCTGTTGCTTTTAATAGATATATGATTTTAGAAGTTGATCCTTTCTTATTATTTTTATAAGTGTAATTCCATCATGAGGAAAAATTAAAAAAAAAAAAAAAAGTCTATTTCAAGCTATTCCTCCTACAAAATAGACCAGAGAAAATTTGAAGGAAAATTTATTTTCTTAGCATGTAATGATATAAGGAAACCATAAAGATTTGAGAAACATGTCATAGGAAGTATTTGAGGGTGTATTTTAAAGTACATGGTTTCAAAATAATATAAAAGTATATGTTTATTTTTCACATTTTTCAAAATGTATAGTACATTTAATCAATACTTGCCACTGTTTTCTTCTTCGCACATGACTGGGATCAAAATGCTGCTATTAGGCTTTTGGCATTTTTTTCTAGAGATGTCAGATGGGATGCTGTTGCAATGTTACAATAGAAAATTATTATGTCAGTACTAACTTGGTTTTTAGGTTTTTGAAGGACTCTTCAGGGATAGTTATCTCAATAAAATTCAGGGCCGCACCGAGTCAGAGAAGATGGTGGAACCTTATGCACCATTTCATGTTTTAGGGGACCAAAGGTTTCCCTTAAAAATTCTCTCTTGAAATAGATGTTAGTTTTGATGGCAATTAATTGACTGTGGCTATTATAGCACTTACATGACAGTATTAATGTGACTGCTGATATTTTATTTCTCAGAATAATTTTTCTTATAAAACCTGAAGGGTGCTTTATTAAAAATAATTTTCTTACAAAATGAGAACCTCAGTTTTGGTGAAAATTGGGTGAAAGTTGAGTAAAAGAGGCTTAGCAATATGTGAGAAAAAGGAAGAACAAACAAAAGCTTGATGACTTGTCTTTCCTTGCCTCCTTTTGTTGCATAAACTCAAAGAATTACTTTTCTGAAATCAAATCAGCATTATTCTGCAGTAATGTTCTCAAAACCCAGCCTTTGCAGTTTGATGTTTATAGCTAGGCTGCCTTTAGGGTTGGTGTGCTGCCAGGAAGGGATTTTTCAGCCCTGCTCCGAGTTGTGTATCCCTGCTGTCTTTCCTTCCCCTTTCACCCTGGCAGTTGCACTACTCAGTCTTCATGGTAGGATGGCTCATGGAGATAAAGCAGCAGATTTACCCCATGGAAAGGTAAATCATTTTCTGCTACATTTTACCTTTAGCTCTTGAGTGGAGTCCCTCGTGCTCCAAGAGCCAAGTGGTGTGCCATGGAGGATCAGATTAGCACAGCCAAGGCAAGGAGGAAGGGAAATGACATCTGGCAAATGCTCACTTTTAAAACTGACTTGATGGCAACATGGAGTGGTGCCATCATCGATTTGCGCTTCAAATCTGTACATGCATAAATTGGCAAAGAATTTCAATACTCTCAGACGTATTAACTCTGCCAGCAGCCTTGGTAACCATGAGTTAACTGTTAACCACGCTGATGCTTTTACAGTCCTCACACTGACTAGAGGTTGTCACTGTCTTCTCTTACACCATTTATTCTGAATGAAGTTTTGCCTCAGCGCCACAAATAAATGATTGTTGGGTTGAAAAAAAAAACAAAACAACCTACCCAAAAGCAGATAAGCCCAAACTGAGCAAAGGGCTCAATGAAAGGTGGAGGAAAGGCCATCTTCAAGGAGCTGTGGAGAGGTCGGACGCTGTCCTTGGACACAGGCCACACACGATCTATTCAAATCCATCTCTCGTGTCAGTAACTCACATGAGCTGAGCATATTTGTGAGTGAGAATGCTATAAAGCCTTTTTGTGCTCTTGTGATTCCAGTATTTAATGAGAGAAAAATGATGCTATAAATAGGAACACCATAGTTGGTAAGGACTCGGGATACAAAAGGAGATATGCAGTCTCAGTTATGACAGGAGAGCAAGGAAAAAGCAAAGAAAATATCAACTGAAACCAGCAACTTCTGCAGAAGTGCTTAATCAAACATGAACTTTGTATACAACCCATCGACAGCAGATTTGCCTCTCGCAAAGTGAGCAGCTCGCGAGAGAGAGCGCGCCTTTTTTGGTCACGTTTTGCAAAGGGCTGAAAATGTGTGCTTAGTAGGTGTTGTGGCTTTTTCAAGTATTGCGAGCCTTTCTGTGCATTAAAAGCATTTTTGCCACAGCTTTATATTGCTCCTATCTTCCAGCATGTGGAAACCTTCCTCCTTCCAACCCTGTCTTCTCCTGAATGCATTGTAACAGCATCAATCAAGGCTTTCTGAGGTGCATGGAACCTATATCCAAGAATAAAACATAATAAACATGAGCTGGGAGAATGGATCAGTTCATTACATCCAGCCAGGCGGTGGTGTGCTCTGAAACAGACTAATAACCACCAGGATTCAAAAGTGAGCCTGTCTGGAGTGGTTTGGTTCAGACTTGTGAGAAAGATAAAGTACTAAAATAAGAGGAATCCCTTTAATTTGCACTTGTGACAGGCAGCTTCCAGTTTATCACGGAAAAGGATGAACTATGTCTGTTTTGAGATATTAAAACCACGTAATCAAGTGAATTTTTTTTTTCACAATATTGAATTTCTGGCTACAATTCATTTTAGGCAGGAGGTAGCACAGACTAATAGATGGCCAGCATTTCTTTTTAACTGAATGTCCTAGAGAAATTCTCTATATCAGGGCTTTAAACATATGCTCAGTTAGAAGCATTTTATTAGTTTCATAAGAATAATTGTAAGCTCACTGGTCTGTATTTGTGCTAGTTTCTAATGAAGTCCCTTGGGTCTAAGTTATTAGCTTTCAGCTGCATTTGCACAAATATCAGCCAACCCTCCTTGGCCTATTTTTGCACATTTAGGTGATAGTTATAGGCTAAACCAAACATGTACTTGACATATGTGGGTACAAAGGTTAGGACATGATGCTGACATCACATTCTTATACTGGTGGTAAAGAACAATTAAATATGCAAAGTAATACAGCCCTCCTTGCTTTAAAAGAACATCTAAACTCTCATGCAAAAAAACCCAGCTATTTTTAGCATCCAAATCAGGTTATCTTGTTTGTCAGCCTAAGCTTTTGGGATTGTTTTTAAAGAAAAAAAAAAAAAAAAAGCCCTATGAACAAAACAGCTTGTGTTTTCTTCTGGTTTTCTAACATTTACATGTTTATAAAAATCCAAATAAGCATGCACAACACCTCTTCGTTGCAGATAAAAGTGTAAATAAGTGCAGCAGTGTAGTTTTCTGCTGAGAAGGGGTTAGGCATACCAGGTTGCTTTTCCCCTTGAGAAAGAACAAGCAATTTTGAATCTCTGCACATTGTTTTTACTCACTGACCCTTCTCCTGGAGCAGATGTGGCCAAAAACAGCATGCAGAGGGAGGACTGCATGCATATGTGTTCAGCTGAAGGATTTTCAGTGTGCATTTCAAGGTTAGAGAACTTGGATTAACTGCTAAACCAAAGGGGTGAAACAGAATGAAATACTCACAATTATTTTTCTATGCTAATCTTCTAGCCACTCATTACATCAAGGCAATGAATGATAATTGCTGCTAAAGAACAGTTATGTAGAATATATTTCCTCAGAAAGAAAAACCAAATAAACTTACTAAAAATTCAGATGTTATTTGTGTGTGGGGGGGAACTTCTTTCCTGAGTCTTTGCTTTCTACAGACCCTGTATGTGTGTACATAAACAAGCAAAATCATTACCATTTTATTTGTATAATGGAAAGAAAAAAAAAAGACAAACTAACCATAAAAGACATGACCGAGCACACAAAAAATGAACTTCAATTGACATATTCAAGCTCTAATTTATAGGAAAGTAGAAATACTCTCTCAGTCCAGATTCACAATTTATGGTTTGAAAAACTGTAATGTTTCAAAAATGATCATTACTACTCTTACAGAAAGATGGTATACTTAAAAAAATGCTCTTATGTATACACTCTTTACAAAGTGAAAATCCAGAAGGCAATATGAAGGGCCACTGTTACATGATTAAGTAACTTCCACTCCCTTCTCTGTGTGAGAGAAAACAGGCAATCCCTGACAGATGCCTGAAAACCTACCAAGTAAATGCACTGAATCATGGTGGATCGTCAAGTGCCTTTCCTACAGCATGGCTCAAAACAGAAGGATAAATTGCTCCAAAGCTATAAAGGTGTTAGAAATTCAAAGACAACATCTTTCAATAATAATATGCTACCCAGCAATCATGAATACGAATATTGTGTTTAGGTTTTCCAGTAAATTCCTTAATAATGATGATGGTCACAAAAAGTAATTTCATTTAAACAATCTAATTTGTAAGTGTCGAAGAAGTAGCTACTTTGAGGCCTCTATAAGAGGGTGAAATATGCATTTTTCACACCAAATGTCTAACAAGAAAATATCTTTTTGGTTATAACCACTTGAAGCACATCTGGAAACAGTCCAGGCTCCAGCATCTTTAAAGTTTCAAGATTGTTGAGAATATCTATTGAGTTACTTGAACGAAAGTTAAGCAATAAACCCCACACTTTTCACTTTAAATTAAGGTTCTGTTTTGTCATGGACAACACCTTAAAAAAATTTAGAAAATAATTTTGAAATGCTGCCTTCAAAAATAAATATGAAACCTTTTGGACAAGTGAAAGTCCTTCAAACCTCAGAGCACTTCCTCTTGCAGAGAAAGCTAATTCCTTCACAAAAAAAATATGGGCAGTTCCTGTAAGATTTTCACTATTCATATAAGAAAATCCATAGGGGTAAGCTAATTCAGAAAGAAAGCTTATTAGCTATTATGAAAAATGAAATAAATCAACCATGCAATCTGGACAAGGCTTGAAAGTGCTTCTTGAAATTGATCTGGCTTTTGTGCTGGCTTTGGTTTGCTGGCTTTTCCTGAAAGTGACTTTTATTGCTTTTAGTAATGGTTTTGATTTTAAGTGTGTGACATTAGGCCAGTCAGTTTCTAGACTTAGTTTTCACTGTTTATAATCAGCTGATAAGAGATTTCACAGATCATCACAAAGCGATTCTGAAAATCTACGTTTCCCTCTCATGCTGCATGGGGCACGGCCAGGTCCATTCAGTGACAGAAAGGCATCAGCCCATCGTGGGCTTCACAGAGCCAGAGGGTTTGCTCTCTATCACGACACCCATTAAGTCGGCTGTCAGAAAATGACCTGCCATTCATAAGAAATCAAAGATCATCTCAGGGGTGGAGAGTGATTTTCCTGGATCAGGTTTCGAACAGATCTTTCAAAAGGCTCCTGGGGGATACCTGATAGCACGATTGAGATTGTGCAGACACAGGTTATATAAAATTAGACGGTGGGCTTCATCTCACTCATCCCTTGTTGATACGTGCACAGGAACCTCCAAGCAGAGGCAAAAACCCTATCAACAGGAGAGACCTATGGAACTTTCTCTGTCGAAGTGCCGGTTTGCTCACTAAAACCCCAGGTCCCAGCCGATGCGGGCTGAGCCAGGCGGTGCCGTGCGGCCAGGGTCGAGACGCCCGGCAGGGCCGAATGAAAAGCAGGGCCTGACCGCACCCCTACACCCAGGTCCCCAGCCCCAACTTTGCCGCTCGCCGCTCGGCCGCGCTCGGGTCCGGCCGGCGCGGCTGCCGGCGCCGCCCCCGCCCGGCGC
>VZSE01008588.1:753335-891017 GCA_013398275.1 Promerops cafer | reverse complement strand
CGGGGGCGCGGGGCAGGGCGGCGGGGCCGGGGCTGCCCGTCCTTCAACTTCGGTCACCGCCGTCAGAAAAGTTTGACGGTTCCCCTAAGACGCCCGAAATCCTTGTCTTGCCCCCCACCCTCAAATGCCGTTTAATTAACATACATGGGATGCTGTGTGCCGTAGAAGCATCGTAAGTCAAAAGAACCTTGCGATTATTTGGAGAGTGAATATGTAAGAATACATTGCTATTAAGCTGATCTTCCGCACATGTATTACTCGCAGGGTACGGCTATTTTTGCCTGCTCCAGTAACCTGTTGTATCTGTACCTGATGCTTACCACGCACGGCTGAATCCTCCCTCGTCTGTTCCGCGGGCCGGTGACAGTCTGTAGGTGAGGGATGGCGATTCACGCCAGTTGTTCAGCAGGAATTTTGGGGAGACTGAAGGTGTTGAACATGCTGCAGATTCAAGCTGCTGGATTTCCCTGCAGAAGGTGGTTGTACAGTCATCTCAGAAATTTTAACAACTCAGTTCATGTGCCGTGTTCAGGTGGATGAGTGATGTGAAGGAGGCAGGGTAAAGCATACTTAGAAAAGACTTTATATTTTGAAAGGTTGTTTCTCTTTAATGCATGAATGTTGTATAATATCTTCAAGTTTGCAATAGTTGGCTACAAAAACTTCAGAGTGCTGTTTTTGAACCCAGTAGAGGGTGGTAAAATATGATTGTGTGCATTTCAGATTACAAACATGCATGTTCTTGTTAGGACAGAGATTTTTTTCCTTTTGGGGTGCAGTTTTTACTGTTGCTGCCAAAGCTCTCGGATGCTTTGTTTGAGAAGGTGGGCCAGCTCCATCCCAGAAGTGCTTGATTGACAGAGAAAAATGCTGTCAGTCTGTCAACAGTCTTGGTGATTGATCTTTACTTACTCAGGCCCGGTGACAGCAGAACAAAATCCAGGCACTGAAGCAGAGACTAGGTTAAACCAAAGAAAAAGTCTCTTTGGATGTGAATTTGTCAGTAGCCTCCAAGCACAGAACAGACATTTCAGTAGGGCCATATGCTTTGCCAGCTTCTCCAGAAACAGTGGCCAGGGAGCTAATTTCTGACCTACAAATCCCCTTTTTACATCTTTTCAGCCCTAAGCACAGAATCAGCAACTGTCAAATCATATGGTACCTCTCTGCTGTGGACAAATGTCAAATACTGATCATAAAATTGATTTCTCAACCCTCCTTTTTACTAGGCTTAAAGAACCTCTGTTTAGAGGGGAAGAATAGTTTGCTAACACCCACGTTATTTATGTTTCAGGTAATGCATTTATATTCTGTTTTATAAAACAGGTTTCTGAACATTCACAGCCAAAAAGATTCACTTTTTAAGACAGTGATAATGCACCTTTTTGGTTCAGGGATGTTTTTCAGTTTTTGGAATCAAAGTCATTAGGCAGAACAGGAATCATCTTCTCAGTATGTACTTGTTTTAGTAATACATAAACCTTTGGTAGAGAGGAAATAAGATTATGGAAACAAAAGAGCTCTTTGTCTGAATAATACTGCAAGTTAATTCCTTAGTAAACACTGCATTTAGAGACAATTATTTTGATTTGAATTTTTGTTCCATGAACATTTAAAAAACCCAATATTGTAAAATCTTGGTGCTTTAGAACACACAGTGAGAAGGAGAGTCTTAATGAGATCATGTGAATCATCAAGTAGATTGTCTACAGGTACTTCAGCTATGTGTACCACTATCTTATTCACTAAGGTAGTTGAATATCAATCTTGGAAACATTTCCTGCCAAATAATCTGCCAGGAAAAAAACCTGAAACCAACATGCAAGCTAATGGAGTGATGTCACTCCTAAAAGTGTTTACTCTGAAGTGCTTCTTCTGGGAATTATGATTTAAGGAAATATTACTGGAGAGCCTTTGTAGAGTTGTAGCAAGTCACAACGATTCTGTTATCCAAGAATTTTACTTTTGCAAAGATGAGATTTCTTTTAACTTATCTTAACATCACGGTCAATATTTTGGATTGTGCCTGTCCATCCATTTTGGCCAAACTCGTCACCATGGGGTAGAGGAGTGAAATGCAGTTAACACTCTAGAAGTAGTTCACTTAAAAGGCAATTAAATATGTGAAATATTCCTAGATAGCATCTGTGTAAAATCTATTTCTTATTTTCATAATGCATTTTTCTAACAAGATCTGCGAACAATAGAAAATCTCTTTGGGTGTTGATCATGACCATTATACCGTATTTTTCCAGGGAAGTTCTTTGCAACTGGGACAAGATATTGGTGTATTTTCCTGTATTACCTAAAATTCTGTGGCTTTTAGGTCCATATGACTGTAAAAACATAGTTCTAGTTATATTTCAGTGTGATCTTAGTCTCAGATGGATTTTGGTCTCAGATGGAGTTGCAGTATAGTTTCAGATGTCCAGTTTTAACCAGACAAATCTGCATGATGACAGTTACACTGTGGACTTATTCACAATGTCTAGGTATATGTCAGTGCAAAGTGGTTGTTTAAGGTGTGGCCCTTTTGTAATAAAATCAGCATTAGGTTTTCTGAAAGAAAAGAAGAAAACTGCTCAAATGTATCAGTGTTTGGTGGTCAGGTTTTTTTTTGTTTATTTTTTTTTAATCAACCCCAGTCTTCTTTTTATTTCTTTATTTAAAGAACCCCTCTTTTTAGGAATCTGAATTAGTAGAATATTCAGTTTAATAATTTTAATTAACCCAGATACTATTTTGATTTTTCTATAATATAACATATTATATGTAGCTCATTAATACCTTTCATGGTAACTCTTAGCCTCTCTTCTTTCTTTCCTTTGCTCCCATGTAATTTTCTTATGATCCTACTTCAAAGTCCCTAAGTCCTCAAAATTATTAGATTCAATTTCTGTTGCTGTTTTCTCATCACAAAGCTTCCTGTGCTGTGCATTAGGGACAGTCATAGCAAATCAGATGACTAAATTACACAAAGACATTTCACAGAAAAGATAATGAAATCTTTTATCAAGCAACTACAGACTACCTTGCGGAGTGAGAAGGTATCTTACACTGGATGAATTCTTCCCTATTCCTCATTATTATTTTCCTCCAGTTCTTTTTTTTGCCTGCTTATGCATCATCTGTCAGTGCACGTCCTAACAACCTGACACATTTTATGTGAAAACAATTCTCTTCTTGATTGTTTTCTTCAGCTCTTTCACCTGCATTTAGGTTTCCTCTGTTGCATGGTACTGCTAAATGCTTCTGCCTTCCAAGTCTGAAGGTTTCCTCATCCCTGGAGTGCTTGGCTTGTTTTTCAGGTTGCGTTGCAGAAGGTAAACTGAATGCTTGGGGACAGGCTTGTTCAGTTTTCCCTCTGTATCAACTATGGTTGATGTTAAGGTGAATTTTAGATTGATGTGTATGTGGTGACTCCAGAAAATCAGCTTAGTTATAGGCCCTTACACTGGCTGTTGTCCTTCCTGAATCTCCAGCTACCTTCTCAGTTGTACTGCACCGTCCCTTCACTGCCTGTGTTGTGGTAATGAGGAATGGAAAAATATCCAGAGATATTCTCAGCAGATTAATCACACTGCCCTCTGCTGCTTTCAGCTGAGTTGATTTATCACAATTCATACTGTGTTTACCTGTTCTTCAAACAAACATTTGGCAACTGTGTATTTCCCAGTACTGACTTGCAAGAATACTTTGTAAACCATAAACAAACAAAATTTATATCCCTTTGCTTACTTAAATAATAACAGTACCCATTCGTTAGAGAGGCATGGAAGGTTTTACTCTCTTCTGGCAGCATCCCTAGAAGCCAGATCCAATGTGGCAGCAATTCAGTGGAGGATATACAAACAAAGAAGAGATAAAACCCAATTCCATTCATTGGACTTCCTCATGGCCCTCAGCAAGAGGTAGTGTTTTCTCTGCTGATGTGGAATCTCCTTTCAGTGTTGTATTCCTTACTGACAAAAATAAATATTAATAGTCCTTCACTGAAGAAAGCCCTTCAGGTTTCAGCTATTACTTTTCTGATAATTCTCTGCTCTTTGGTGTTTTTTTTGCATAATCCTGTACTCAAGCAATAAAAGGTGATTTTACATGCTCATCTCTTATATTTTCCACTCAGGCATTACACAGTATCAGCATAAATGGGATATAATAGTTGTTCTTTACATTATCCTAGAGTGTAAAATCCCTCTGAAACAGTTCAGCAGTTTCAGTTCTAACTTATTTATCAGGTAACTATCTTCTAGAGGCAATCTCTGTTTTTGTCTCCACAGATGAAAAGTTCCTGTGCTGTTCCAAGGCTGGCTTCTCTGGAGTCTCAGTTACTTTTCTTCTGCTTCTTTTACTCAGGTCTTTCCTGTGCTGCAATAGAAGAGTTTAAAAATCAAGGAACCAAAATTGCCTTCGCTGCCCTCCAAGGTTGCCTTGGTCTCTGTCCTCAGGGTAGCAAACCCTTAGCAGAGGGAAAGTGTCTCAGAGTTGGCTGTTGGTTGCTGCAGGCATCCTTCTGTCACACAGTCAGATCTCTTTCTGTTTGCTTGTGTAAGTGAAACACAGAAATCCATGGAGAGCAGGTGGGGAGGTACAGGCATGTGGCCTTCAACTGTAGTTGCCAGTTTTAAAAGGCTGCAGGAGGCACAGTGGGGTTTGGGCATGAGCTTCAGCCCCTGCTGTTGCGTGCTCCTGTTTTGCTGAGGTGGGAGCTGACGTCTTCATCACTGGTGTTACAAGTAGATATGCAGCAGGTTTGCTCTGAGGTGGGTTTCCAAGCCACTGGGGAGGAGAAGAGCCTGCCAAGTTCCCAGCTTCTTGTCTGGCAGGTGGAAACTGCCAGATGACCTGGTCTGAGGCCAGGGTGAGAGCGCTGGGAGATGGCTTACAAGTGTAGGAACTGGCAAGAATAGGGCTGTTTCTAGATGCAGGGTTGGCAAAGCTTTATCACAGGCCAGCAGAAAAGAGCATCTAAGATTTAACCGTTACAGATTGCTTGGCACAAATTAGTTTTCTTTTAATGGTGAAAAAGAACTATCTGTCAAATACTTATTTATGTATTATATTTGCAAATTTTGAGAAGTTAATTATTTGTGGAAGTTTGGGGGGTTTTGTTTGTTTGTTTGTTTGGATGGATTTTTGTTTTGGTGTAGGTGTAGGATTTTATAAAATGACTGTGAAATGCAGACTTTGCAGACTATCCCTGTAGCTTGTGTGAACTTGATGACTATATTGGAGATCCTCAATTTGATAGGATTCCTCAAGGGAAGTCCTGTCTTTCCTGAGTTTCATCGTGATAGCAAAAGTTGTTTGCTTGGAGAAATCCAGGTTTTGAGACTGAAGCTGACCGAAGCTGTGGATTCTTTTCCTCTATGGGGACACGAGTCTGTGCTCCTCAGGCAACTCCTTTGCTCAAGGAATGTCACAGAGAACGGTGCCTGTCACAGGGCTGCAGTGGTGTTGACCACATAGGGTGACTCAAAACCCTGCTCCTGAGGTGGAGGCAAGCCAGGATATATTGCTGTATCCTACCTTGCCCTCTTGCCCTCATTCCTATCATGGAAGGGGGCTGTGAATTAGTAGGGAACACACCACCAAGGTCTGTAGACATCTTCCAGCCCTTGGCTGTGTGGTCAGGAAGCTGTCGTCTACTCCTTTATGAGATTAGTATGATTTGTGGAGTGAAAATCAGAAATATTCATGTCTTTTTCTGTTGAGTGTGGAGGGTTGCAGCTATGCAGCTGATGCTGGAAGGCTTAATTTCTGAGTGGTGGTAAGCCTGGCCAGTGGTCAGAAAGGGCCCAGGGGATCTGACCTACAGGAACATTTGTTTCCTTGTTGTGAGGAATTGCATAAAGAGGCAGCGGCTGTTCTTTTAAGGAAAGGATGGAGCTGGATGCGTATATTCTGTACTGTCCTGACGTGCTGTGTATGAAACATGGGCATCTTTAAATGTTTTTGTAGCTTTTGCATGGGAAGGAAAAATACTCAAGGCATATTTGCATTTCTAACCTAGCAATTTCATAATCCTTTAGGGGGTCACTTTTTACCTTTAGGTGTTCTTTTGATTTTTGTAGTTGGACCCTTGTTCATTTGAGATGATGTAAGATTCAGTGTAGCTCTGAACTTTTGTTTTCTGTTTTTTTTTCTCCAATTTATTTCTTCCATCTTTGTTTAAGGACCTGACTTGGTGTCAGTGACTCTACTGCCTAAATCATCTGTACCCTTCCTTCATGAGACCAGTTTTTAAGGGTTTACCTCTGCCACCTGCCATCAGTCTCAATGACTGGTGCTATTTTACCTATGATAAATAGTTAAGGCTCAGACTCACTCTTTGTATGGTCCTCACCACTGCTTTTCTATAAGACACCATTAGAGTGGTTACTGGTGAAGGGCATTTTAAGACTCTCACTGAAGACCAGTTCCCTGCTTGTAGATAGTTGGTAATTTTAAATGTTTTGTATTTCCTTTTCCAGATCATAGTATTTTGCCTACAGGGGTAAATGATGCCTTCTGCTTGTCATGTGTGTTGCAGGATTAAATGTTATGGATGCATGTGTTTCATGTGTTGAGAGAGAACCTCGTTAAAATTGAAGGGTTTCACTGAGTGACACTGATCTCATCTGTTTACAATAACAAGTAATTGTATATAAAACTGTTAATTATCAGGAAACTGCAATGCCTTTAATGCTTTATGTGATTCCCATATTTCATTTGATTACATGGGTTGCATAACGGTTGCACAATGTACTTCCTAATCAGACTTGGAAAGCAGAGTCTTTCTTTGCTTTGTTAAATCTTGGTTCATGAAATGGTTTTTACACAACAACTTTGGTTTGGTTTTGGTTTGAGTTTTTTTGGTAAGGTTTCATGTTGTTTTCCAGGTATTTTATGAAGCTTTAGAACATAAATGTGTGTGTTTTATTTCTCGTCTCTGGCAACTCAGCCAATTTTAAAAGAATTTCACACATCTGACTAATAAACGAAGCTACACTTTTGAACTTGTAAACACTTACATGTATACATAACTTCATGTTTGAGTAAGATGTTCTGCTGAAATCCAATAAGAATGTTACTGTCAGCAAACTTTTTATATGAACTTGTTCACAGGGCTGGAGTCAGTTGTATCCAGATGAGCTGGGACAAATGATGGCGTGCCAGCCCTGCCCCGCTGGGTTTTGGGGTTGCCACCATTGGGCACTGCATACTGGGGTGCTGAGGTGTTTGGTCTCCAGTGCTTGTTCTGTTAGGTACAGCTACCATACAGGTTAAGAACGACTGCCTCGTGTTGCTGCTTTCACTGGCCAATGTCCTCATGTTGTGATTCAGCCCTTTATTTTTAGCTGCCTAATTGCAGCCAACTGCTGCACAGAACACAGATAAAGGAATGTATTTTAACATGAAATAAAAATCACAGTAACATACTGGGGGGAAATGTTCCCTCTCTTTTTTTTTTTTTTTTCCTTGAGAATTGAAAGTAACTGATAGATCATTACTTCTTTTATTTATTTATTTTTTTTTACAAAGGCCTCATTCTTGCATTAAGATCGTGTGGAAAAAAATAGACGTGAAGAAGCAAAACATAATGACTATGACAGGATGAGTATTCAAGGTTCTCCACATGACAGAGATAATGAATAATTTTTAATAATATGTAAGATTGCTTTGATTATGAAAGGCTAATCTCATCTTCAGAAGAAAGTTTCAGGCATTGCTGACTGTGGGAATAAGCTTGAAAGGCATAGAAAACAAATGTAGACCCCGATTTGCATCCTTTAAAATAATGAAAAGAGTCATCAAATCCCAGTTTTCCCACATACCAAAATTGTCCCCTATTCTTCTGACTGAAAGCTCTGTGCAAAGAAGCAGGTGTAGAACTGGCTGCCTACAATCTGTAGCCACAGGCTGCCCTCATGTCAACAGGTTTTTGTGTTTAAAGTTAGTATGTAGCTCATGCTTCTGAGGAGTTTTCACTTACAGAGCACTAGAACAAAAATGTGCATGTTTCTGTGCACAAAAAAACCTCCTCAGACTGGAAAGGCAAGGTGAGTTTCAGCCTGAGCTGCATTTACTGTGATGTTGCCAGAAATAAATGCTTTTAGTCATTGATACACAGATAAAAGGCACACTTCTCTATCTGTGCTTGTCTCTATCTGTTGTTATTTGTTTTATCCTCATCACTCTAGACTCAGTCCCTCTTCTCCCTTTCTCATAATTTTTTTGTGTTAGCAAACTGAACACTATGATACTTAAAATAAAATTAATGTTGTAGAAACTGGAGACAAATACAAAAAGTGTGACTATGAGAGAGAATATGTGTACATGTTCTTAATTATCTCCTTGGGAATTACACAACATTGTACTGTACGCCATTAATGAAATTGCCTAGATAGTGTGGTCTTCATGTAGATGCTTTATATTCTTGAGCTCCTTTGTGAATGTTAGAAATTCTGTATTTTTTTGTAAGTGTATTTCTATATTCTTCCACAAAAATTGTAGGAAAGGAATTCAGGATATTTGTGGGTAACCACTGACAATTAACTCAGTGGGAACCATTCATAACAGGTACATTTTTATTTAAAGATGTTGTTATATTTGAAGAATACTGCTGTCAGAGATACTTTTTATGTATTTTAGATACTTTGATATTATATTAGGTGGAATATTTTATTAATTATTTTATATTATATTAGGTGGAAAAAGATGGTTCTGGTAGAACTGTCTATTATAACTGGAAAATATTTTTAATAATTTGCTTGTAACAGTGGTTCCAATCTACTTATTACTCTTACTGATCTAGGAAGACCTTTTCATTACCAAAAAGTTCTTCAGTTATAAAAGGATACTTTTAGAAATGCAACCATGTAAAACTATTCCTGATTGAAATTTAATTTTATAATTTGAGACCTGCTGGGTTACAGTCCTAGACTTATCAGAAAGTCCTATTTTCACCCCCATGATCTTCAACATGCTGATTTTTGTGTAGTTCAGACATAACCAGCATGTGTAGAATCAATTTGGGTGCCTTTCAGAAATTTCTTACATGGATGTTTTGCAGTTTTGAAAAAATCATATGAGCTTGGCAAAATATCTTTCCCATCAATCTGTTTTTGGGGATACATCACTGCTTTTGTTGTAGGTCATTGTTAGGTTAGTGAGATAACAGATACTGTTTTTGCTGAGAGTGAGTGTCAGGCTGACAGAACTACTGTTCCTTGAGTCATCCTTCCTAAAAGACTGGTGTATTAGATTTCCACTAGTGCTCCAAACTCACCCAGAATCAACACAGTTACAGGGTGAGATTGTTCTCTTGCATGTGGTGGAGACAAGTTACCTGGATTTGTCAAACAGTCTGAAGTTAGTAGTGGCTATCTGTTGTTCTCCTCAGATAGTCTCAGACTGCAAAAGATTTAATCACACTTACCATATGTGTTACTGCTAAGAACAGCACTCAAATTTTGAAGACACAATATTAAAATTCTGCCAGTATGAGGTTTTAAGAGTTTCAGTCTGCACTGGAGCCCACTCTTCCCTACCACGAGAGCCAGTGAGCTCAGGCCCAAAGCTCTGAAGTTGCACGGCCCAGAGGTGGTGTCATGGCAGAGTTCACAGTCTACACAGTTTGCACTCATTTACACAGAAATAAGTGGTTGCAAATAACATAGTTTTGAACTATTTCTTTCTTGTTGTTGCTGTAATTAAATGTAAAAATATTTACTGATGATCCACATTTAATGCACAAAACAAATAACTTTGTGTGGATACATGGATGCACTTGCTTTGTTTCTAAACCATGATTTTCTGTGTTTCTAAACTATAAAGTTTTGTTTCAGCCAACCATAGCTTTCTCCTTATGTCTCTAAATTCCTAGTAGATAAAAGTGATGCCTTGCTTTTTAGTAGCATATTACCCCTTTCCCAGTTACACATACAGTTCTTTTTTATTGTTATACTGCTTTTTTCTTTCTTGAACTTATTATAAAAAAATTATTATTGTAAAATCTCCCTCAGTTGTAAGATTGTATCACAAGTTGTTTGTCACTTCTTGTTGTTTAATGTTCCCTCATCTGACTTGGCTCATAGCTGTGGTGTACTGGAGACTGCTCCAGTACCTCCTTTCCTACCTTGTTTATTTAAACTAGCTGCACAACAAACTGTACTTTTTAATCACTGTGACTTGGGTGAATAATGCTACATCTATGTGAGTCTATAAATACTTTCCCAAACCCAAATGTGAAAAAAACCCAACAGCAGCAAAACATTCAGGGCTTAATTGACCAAGCCTGCTGAGCACTTGCACATACATCCCATCAGTTACTTACTGAATATGTGCTTATTGATTGGCACAGAGCTGATAATCTGAATCCCTGCTAGCCTAGGAGACACTGGAAGCTTTCTGTGCAACACAAACTAATGCTGTAATGCTGTTTCTCTAATCTGTGTTTGTTTTTTTGTTTTGTTTTTTTTTTTAACAGTCTTATGGTAAAGGGGCAAGAAGAAAAAACCGATTTAAAGGATCAGATGGGAGTACATCTTCTGACACTACCTCCAACAGTTTTGTACGCCAGGTATGGGTTTTCAGCTTCTGAAAGAGTGGGCTTGCTGGTGTAAATGTTCAAAATAGAATTTTTAAAATTTTTTTTGTAAGTTGTCAACTCAGAGTGATGCGGTAGTCTGAGAAATAGCAGAAGTCTCTTCTGGAACAATGAAAAATATTTGGTTCCTATTGTTTTGATCTTGGCATAAAAATACTTTTTCATTTTGCATTCATTTCCATGTATAGTAGTTATCCTTATTTTTGTTACTCTAATGCTATCAGGTGATTAAAGCTGGAGGAGGAGGCAGGGTCTGATGGAAGTGCCAAAAGTTGCAACATTTGGAAGAAAGAATCAAAACCCTACCAATCCTCAAGGTTTTCCTGCTTAAAATAGTGCTGCATGAGGCAGTGTTAACCTAGATGCTTTCCTCCCACATCCCAGTGTTATTTTAAGGCATGGATTGGAGGGGAAATCCCTGGCAGCATTTGTCCCCGTTGCACTGATGCTGGAAAGAGCCTGTAGAAGATGGGGTGGTGGTGTAGGCTCCTGTGTCCCGGTGTCTGTGTGTCTTCTTCAAAGGGAGAGATCCTGGTGGAACCTCATGGGCATCCCAGACCGGTGTGGGTGCTTGCAGGACAGCTCATTCTGGCCAAGAGGGTATCTAAAAGTCTATCCAGAGCCCAGGGTGGCTCTGGTGCTACTGAGACTGTGCTTTTGAGGAAGGAGGGTGTGTGTCAATGGACGTGTGGTTGACTTGGAGAGCAGTCATGGTACCCAGAGCACCACAGTGACTGAGCCTGTGCAGTCTGAAACACAGTTCTTCATGCCCAGCTCATTCAAGCCATGGCATCTTCAATGCAGTCTGTGCCATCTTTTTCAGAGAGGTTCTGGAATTTGGGAACTTTCATAGCAGAGTTTTGGGAGTTTTTTTACCATAAGCAGGCATCACACCTCCTTCTCTACTGGCTTGTTTTTGCATGTTCCTTCGTCCCAAATTGTTTAATGACACCATTGATGTTGCATTGATTGTCTGTATTGTATTGTATCAGTACACATCTTCTGTTTACAAAATTCTTTGACTTTGTCCTGCTGTAATTGTATTGGTAGGTTTTGTGATAGGCTGTGGATTTGATAAATTAAGGCCCTTAGTACATTTCAGTGTCTTTTGGACATAGACATGAAATATTAATTGATCATGGGAGTTTTCAGTGGCAGTAAACTCTATCAAGGTGGAAACCCTGGATCAAGTAAATTACTTGTTTGGGACATTTTGTCCTATCTTAAAATACTGTGAGTCTAAGTAGTGTTTGAGAGTAGCAACAGGATCTCCCAGTTCCAAGGAATCTATGTGAGGAATTCTGTGTTTCTGTTTTCCTTAGCTCCTTGTGGATGTTCAATTCAGCCTGGAACATTTTTAGCAGAGTATGAGTGTTTATTTTACACCAGCTGCACGAGCTTCTTTGCCTTTCTTGTTTACCTAAATGAAAGCTGAAGTTGGTCTCAAGTATGTCCTCTTGCTTCTCTTGTCATGGTGAGGAGCAGGGCAAAGAGGATCCACAAGGAGGTGGATCATCAAACCAAGTGGTGATGTTGAGGTGGGCTCCTCTAGTTACTGGAAATCTGGTTGTCTCTACAGAGTGTGAGGTATGATATATCAAATCTCTGAAACTAGCATAGAAGGCAGGTTTGGTGAGCTGTAGACTGTGTGTGTCTATATCTTTGTAAGGGCTTTAAAGGAGGTGTGGCTTCAAGTACAGATTTTTACAGAAGAGATTTATATATTTCCCTGAAATAAAATTTAGTAGTTACTCGAGTAATGTAATATAAATGACTGAAAAGTAAATAGAGTTCTTTGAAAAATCAGAGACTTCATAGATTGCTGAAGCAAAACTCAGTTTCGAAACGGTATAGTCACTGAAGATAACGAAGGGATGTTAATGGATACATTAATTAATGAATAAATATGTTACATGAAATTGTCCAGAGTAAATAAAAAAAAAAAATCCACAAAACATTTCTAGCAAGTAATGTACAGGCAGAGCTGTTCACGTTGTAGCAGAGTGAAATAAATGCCTCTTCACAGTTGCTGCTAAGATGTTTATGTCAGAGCTTGGATTCCATCTTCAGCAGGCTTTCCTGCCCTGATTCTTCTCCTGAGACAGCTTGGTTTCTCGTGCACTAAAGAAGAATTGCCACCAACATGACCAGGGTGCCCAGTGTTCCAGATACTAAACAGAAGGGGGGCAGAGTTTTCTGCTGGCTCAGCTGCTGTGCCCTTCCCAGAAACTCTCTTGGTCTATTTGTTGTTTATCTCTGGCTATCTTGCAGGATATTTTACATGGTATAAATGAATATAATTGTTTTGCAATAACCATTTATTTGCAGGGAAAAAAAGAAATCCATTAATTTTGTGTTTCTCTGAGATGGGTGAAAATTGCAGAAAAGCAGGGCAGACAAATGAATTTAAACCCTACAGAGTCAATGATGTACCATTCATTTCCTGTTATTTTATTTTAGTGCTGTCTTAAAACCAGGAAATACGTTCTTGCTTAAAAATGAATTTGTGGAGTTGTTTAATGGGGCTTTTGATCTAGACATAGGACACACACAACCTGTTTGTTTCAGCAATGTTTATGATGCCTTTTGCTTCTCCAACCTCCTTTCCCTCCCTCAGTTCCTGTTTCCTTTCTCGTTTACTTCTTAACTTCTCTGCCAACTTTTATGTGCATCTCTACAAGTACTCCTCTCTGCACTGAAGGAGGAGTGCTGGGGTTGTCCTGAACATTTATCACTAGGATCTGTCTGCATTCCTCATAAAGAAGAAAGAATGTTTGGAAGGTGCTTTTGTGTCGTATTTAGCTGGCCTATCCTTAAGCTGGGGGAACTGTGAGAGGTGTGCAGGTTCTTGTCATGAGCATTGATGCTAAGTGGTAGTTCCTAACACAGAAATATATTGTGGCTGCATAAAAGACAAATACATCTAGTCCTAAGGAAGTGTAATGCACATTGAAGGCAACTGAGGCATTTGGCAAGAGCAAGGATATAGGATTCAGTCTTTTGAATCCACAGAGCTGCTGGGCATTTAAGTTAAAGCTGCTGCAGGAGGGAGGGACTTAATGTTTATTGCTAGCATTGATAAAACTTTATTGTCTGGGGTTTAGTATTTCCTTAAGGACATAAGCCCTTCTTGCTCCAGTATATATACCAAACAACTTTCCTACTATGCATTCCACATGCTACAGTAATAAGAATAATGCCAACTTTGTACTCATTTGCATCAAATGAAACTAAGTAACATTCAAATTGCTTGAAAACTCCTGCTGTTGTATAAGAAGAATGAAATGTGCTCTGCAAAGCCCTGTGTGCAGTGATCTTTTCCATTTAAATCTGTTTTGTGGAGTGCTGAAGTAGAGCAGAGCAATCTATCCAGTATTGTTTCTGATGTGTCTAAAAGAAGACTTAAACTGGAGCAAGAGCATCTGTATATAATATACAAATTAACCCCCCATTCTTTTCAGTCCAGTTAGAGCTCCTTTGTGCTGCGAATTTTATGTATTGATAGAGATTTTTATTAAAATTTTTACTTGCGTCACTATAAAACCTATGAGATTTTAGGGGAATGTTTGGATCATGTTCTGTTTGTTTGTTACAAAAAAAAATGTTTGTTTAATTTTGTCTCCAGCATGTTATTGATGATATTTGAGCTTAAAAAAATAACAACAACTTGGCCCTCTTTTTATTTGCTAGCAACTACTGCTTGTCTTTTCAATAGCAGGAGAGAGAATTTTTTTCCTCTGTTTTCTTGTGAAGTTGTATTAACAATTAAGCTGTGTATTTGGAAAGCAGAAGCATCATTGCACACCAGTCAGCTCCTAATTGAATGTAGTCAGTTGTCTTTAGGGAACTAAAGGACATTGTGTTATATAGTTTTCATCATCTTTTTTGAGCTCTGGAGTGATAAGCAGCTTGTTCTTAGGGTTACTTATGAAAGACTGAATTGGATTTGATCTCTAGTTGTTGCCATTTTGACTGATGCTTGGTAATGATTTTGTTCCCAAGGGTTTCTTCAAAATACAGATCAGACAACATGTTTTGCACACGACACTATGGCACTTCCCAGGAACATTATTTTAAGCAAATTGCATGTTCTGATAGCATTACATATTTTGTGGTTGTGCTTCTGGACCCATTTTTGTCAAGGTTTTATTTTAAATCGTAATGATTAATCAGACAGGCAGTCTAAGTTGTTGGGATTTTTATGGATTGCAAAAGCAGATTAGATTGTGAAATAGGCTGTTGTCTATGGACTGGCTTACAGAAATATTTAAGGTTTTACAAATCTGTTTTTTTTTTCCTTTAAATATTGGCTTGATGCCTGTTATACAGTATTCACTCAAAAACACAGCTATAAATAATTATGCAGGGAATTCATTATTCTTCTCCTTTCCTCTAAGGACGTTTGCCTAGCTGTGTAATTACCTATTGAAGTTTATGAATGGTAAAACTAAGATTTGCTCTAAAAACCAATTTGAAAATATTGACTTAGTTTTGCTCATAAACATGCCTCTTAATCTTGATTTCACCAGAGAACTGAGCTGTGTCAGAAATGTATTCCTCTTGTTTTAATTGCCTTTTTTCTTCCAGATGTAGAGCTTAGCCTCGATTCTTTTTTTTTTTTTTTTTTTTTTCACGAGGGGAAGAGCTTATGTATTCAGCTTATAGATGCAGCCTGCCAGTGAGGCTATGCATTTACAGGCTGAGCCACAAAGAGCTGGTATAGAGCAGGCACAGACATCAGCTTTGGTCTTCATGCCCAGTACTGACAATCCCAGGCTGAAAACTTGCCCGTATTTAACCTGCTAGGACTATTCCTGTGAACAAGATTGTGGCTAGCCAGAAAATCTAAATGAATAATTACAAGTAGGTCTCATTTGCCAATTAATATATTCTTGCATCCTTTGTGTGCCTCAAATTATGAGACATGTTTTGCTTGTGGAGAAAAAAGGAGCTTTGCAGACTTGCCATTAGCTTTTACCCATTAAAAAAATGAGGTATGTGAATCACTTTTAGAAGTATTGTGTGAATACTGATTGTAATACATAAAATATATATATCTACTGCTCAGCTTAATTTTCTCATCTCCTATTTCTGATGCAAATATCTGAGGCTGTTTCGTTAGATTATTTCTGGTCTCTTTCTGCAGATTTCACTGAAAGCCACAGTAGTGATGCTTGTGGCCTGTGCTTGCTATTGTGGTTGCATTGAAGCCTTACACAAGTGATAAATTCTAGGAAGTCTGCTTATTTCAAACACATTAAAACTGTTATTTTGTGAGGAATTGATAGAACTGTGGTGCCCTATGTTTTTCATCATAAATTGTAAGCTATTGAAAGAAATGGATTGTCCTTGGATAAAGCCAGCTTACAGTGAGGTTGGCGTAGGAAGTGTGATGTCTGTACTGCTCTGTTCTTCTGGTGATAGTGGGAGCAACCAAACTTTCCTCTGAAGGCCAGTGTGTGAATTTAAATCCTGGGCAGGCAGTGTAATTTCAGGGTGATCTGCTGTTTGTATTGAGCACTGTGAGTCAGTTCTTAGTAAAATCCACTGACTGCCTTTGTTGTGATACTACTCTAGGAGTAGTGCTAGCATGGGAAAGCAACTGTTTTTATGTACTTTTTCTTGTATGAAGTATACCAAGTTTACAGCGGGTTGAAGAACTTAGAGCAGTGCAGGGATTCATGAGAATATGTTAGTTCAGCTGATGATGTAGAGTTTCATTTATGGCTCATAAATGAATATGTAAATTGTTCTCAGTTCCTCAGTCATGTGGTAAAAAACAGTTGGATAGGGCGTGGGAGGGGGTCAGCTTTTAGAAGAGGCCTAGATTGGGAGCATGGGGCTGGAGGAAGGGAGAGGGGAGAAAGGGACTTCCCTAATGATGGCACTTGTGGATCTGCAGACATGGGGGAAAAAAATCACATTAGGCTCATTGAGCTATAGATTTCCTCAGCTGTAGTAAGAGTTTGAAAAGTCTCCTTTTTTGGCCTGGAGAGAATAGAACAGATGCCCCTATAAAGCATGGGATTTTGGCAGGCATGACTGGAGGGGAGATGGCTGAGAAAAAGCCGGCAGAAAGGAAGTTCATTTGTGGACTTCAATTCTTTCATGGGCCCTTTTTTGCCTCAAATCGTTTCTAAGAATAGAAGTCAAAATGTTGCCATGTGTTTAAAAAACCCCACACACCCTCTAACCAAAACAAACAGGCAAAACATCTTAATACTCTCCTTACACGTCAGTTTATGCTTCTTGTAGCAGAGTAAGAGAAAATTACCGGGGGGGGAACAACTAAATGTAATGCTTTATGAAAACTGAAAGGTAGGAGCTCTCTTTATAGCCTTGAATGGGTGTACATGTTTGATGTTACTCTGCATGCAGCTGCAGTCAACACATCCTTTTCCAAGCAGCAGTGGAAATTTTGAAGGTGGGCTCATACCTGATGTCTGCTGAGATGATTGCCAGCATTGCTTTGGAGCTTGCTGAGATGATGGGTGGGTGTTGAGAGGTGTCTGAGAGGTCGTACGTGGCCTGCTGCGAGAGAACAAGGGAGATGCAAGCTCTGAAGGGGGGTGGGTGGCATCCCTGGGGGGGGCAGCTGTTGAACCTGCTTCTTTGGCATTCCCATTGCTGCTGGGTATGTGCTTCTCTGGTTCTGTAAGGGAGAGGAGGAATGAGGCTTTCCAGTTGCTCAGTGTCTGCCACAGCCATCAGTCAATCAAGTTTGGCAGCATCAGATCCGTCATTTTGTAGCGGGGCCTTCAAAAGGTGTGACAGGACATGTGCATGGCTGAGCCAGGGGGGGTTCTGCAGGTGGCAGAGCTGCCTCCATGCAGAGGAGGGGGACGAGGAGGCAAGGGCTTGGGTTTTTGGGCAGGCAGAGGTGTGAAGGGTTTTTAAGCATTTAGTGACACTGGTAAAGGAGCTTTGGTAAAGATACAGTTGGAGACTCTTCTTCAGAGTGGATGGCATGCAGAATGAGCAGAAAGCCTAAACTGGATTAGGCTTAAACCGTTGTCTTTGGCCAAATATCTTTATGGCTGGTGATTGCTCTCTGACTGTCTCCTTCCTTCAGTTTCGTTCTGATCAGAGTGGGCTTGCAAGAACTGAAGCTCTCAAAAGCCTTACAGCTGTGCTGGGAACCTCCTTGCCTGTATTTGCTGCTTTCTTGTGTGGGGTATAGCAGGAACTCCAAGGAAAAACTATGCAATTGTGAACAGTTAAGAGCAAAATTAGGAATAGGATTGAATGAGAATCAAGTGTTTTGTTTTATTTTGTCCCCTGCTTCTCCCAGAAAATTCAGTGTGGTTTCTAGTTCTTGTGCACAGCATTGTCTATAAATTTGTGGAGAGATGCAAGGTTTATTATATGCTATCATAGATGTCTTCTAGTTATAGTAAGTACAGATATACAAAGTATCTGCAATGGAAGAAGATTTCTGTTGCATATATTTAATTATAGCAAATGCAGAGACTGTAAAAATGTTTTATGAAGATAAATGCAGTATTTTTACAACTTTTACTTATGGGCCTATCTAGTTGGAATTTATTTTAATAAGGCCTTAAAATATGGGGGTTCTTTTTAGAAATAACATATTTTAAGTCACTTGAAAAATTCAGTTTATAATTACATTTAAGTGCATCATAAACAATTGCTTAGTTCTTGAAGTGTTTTTTGTAATTTTCAATACTGCATTGATTTTCAGGATTTGCATTTACACTGTGTGGTTTTGATTGGGAACAAACGCCTAACACAAGGGAACAGTTTGATCCTCTGTAAAGCAGATGTCATCTTCTGCTCCAAAATGCAAGTGGATTCATAGGAAAATAACTGTTGGTTGGCCAGCGTGCAGCAAGCTGCTTCAATTTCTCTCCATCGTGAAGATGAGCTTCTCCCAGTCGCTGGCAGGGCTCAGAGAGTAGAGAAAGATCCTTTGTAATTAGCCAGGGGGATTTACTGAATCTTTTGTCTTTCACAATACTCCACCAGTACACTCCTGCTTCAACTCAGGAGTGCTTAGTTTCATCCCCCACTAAATAGATACACTGCAAAATATTCTACAGTTGGTTAATTCTGCAGAATTTCTGTTCAGTTAGTCACAAAATTGCCAGTTTTATGGGCAGTTGCAGCAGAGAGCTGTCTTCTCCTGGGCTCTGTGTTTAGACAGTATTTCCAGTGCTGATTATATGTTCCTGTATAGTTGAATGTTGCTTTTTTTCTGTGATCTCACTCAGACTTTGCTGGAATACTAGGTTCATTGAACAGATTTATGCTCCAATACTTCTAAAATTAATTGTAAATCTTCTCAGGAATTTACAATAAATTTCTTTATTTTGGTTTTTAAATTGTAGAGTGACATCCACACTTTAGTGAGTGTTGTTTCCACTGATGGTCACATAATATTTCAGTTCCTGAATATGACTGGCCTGAAAAAGAGTAGGACCTTAAGCAAAACTAGGTATATAAAAACACTCCCATAAAATCTGATATTGTAGAATATATGAACTCTTTTTCCTCTGCCAAAGGAAGTAAGTAATTAATAATACTCTTGAGATGTGCAGTATTAATTCTAAGCACCATATAAACATGTAGTCCCCTATGTGTTAAACAGTTTTAATCAGATGGTTTACTAATAGGATAATCAGGTCTTGGATAGGAAAGAGAATTCCTGCAAACAGGTGGGGAGCTGAAAGAGGGGAGGATGGATGAAGTGAAAAAGGCATGAGAAAGATCAAGTGAAAAAGGAGAAATATATTTATATATGCCTTTGATATTCTTCCTCCAATTGTCTCCACTGGTGTTTTCAAGTTTTCAGTTGTTTTGCAGATTGAACTGGGGAGTCTGTTGCAGGATGAAGGATAGCCTTCTCTTTTGTGCCAAATTACCTTTAAATGCTATGTCTTTTATGTTAGAAATATAAGCTTTAAGCCATGGTTGATCAGATGGCTCTCAAACGTGTCCTTATCATATCCCGTTTTTGTGGGGACTGAGCTGAAGACAGACATCATTGTTCCTGTGGAAACAGTGCAGCATAGCTAGTTGGGTTTATTTTTCCTACCAGTGGTGGAAAGTATAGCATATGTTCAGTAATCTCCCCTTGTTACTTTTCTAAAAGCGTGTTATTGCATTTGTAGTTCTCTGAAAAATCAATCACTCTTTGTCCAACTTCTTTGACCTTATTTATTTTTTAGGAATCCTTTTGAAACCAGTAATGTGTCAAGGAAATGTTTGTTTATAATAAGGAAAGATTAAAGACTATTTCAGCCTTGTCCTTGAAATAATTGTTGAGAAAATTGCCAGAGTTAGTAATAGAGTTTAATCAGGAGTTGGTTGGTTTTACACATCTCTTTCCAAGATTAGCTACAATTTATCCATCATCTGCCATGTAAACTGAAATGGAAAAAGGACGCTTTCCTAAGCTGCTTGTTTTATTAAACAAAATGCTGAAGTAATATGTTAAAGTAAAATTTCCCATGCTTAGGAGAAATAATGTTTGCTCAAACTCCATAAGGAGTTTGAAGATATTGAAAGTTAAAATATGTAAAATCTTCATGTTCCTGTTATTATCTGAGAAAAGTGAACAGTATTAAAATGCTATTACAGACATGACAAAGTAATGAAAGTACATCAATAGATTTGAACAATTATGCTGTTACTATACTTTGAAATCTGAACGTAGAAAATTAGTCAACACTTTACACAATAAATAAGTGTGATAATAAGGTATGGTGTTGAGATAAAGCCTTGGAATGAGATGACACAGCCAAGTGAAAGAGAGACAGCATAATTTTGAGGCCCAAGGAGCAGTGATTCATTGGAGATAGTCTGGAATTATTGGCAGTGTGCCGTGTGCTTTTTTTTTATGGAAATAACTCTGGAAGGTTGAAGATTTTTTTCTAGTCTTACTGACTAACTGCTCATGAAGAAGAGCTACTTAGAATGATACTTGAATTTTTTTTACAGTTCTCAGCCTCCATATGATATTTATTTATTTTGGAAATATTCCTGGGTGTTTGAAGTACACAATAGTATCACATTTTATCTTTCTTGCAAATTTTTTCCTACTCAGAGGAAACTCACAACTTACTTAGTTTGCTCCTGTAAGTCAACATGGTAAAATCCTGTTTAACACAGGATTTGGGATTTAATCTGGTATTCCTTCTATCAGAAATCTGCTTTCCACTGTGGCAAAGTTCATTAGATCAGCTCAGAGCTCAGTCCTTACACGGTACTCAGAAAATCCTTTGGTCTCCTGTGACATGTGATGTCATGCTCTCTTTGTTATCCTACACCCTGTATTTTTTCTCAAAGCAGTGTCAGCTAAACCTAGGGTTATTTCCAGTATGCATCAAATGTATATCATTTGGAGAACGTCCTATTAGTTCTTAAATTTTTGGAAGGGTAAATGGAGCCCAAAACCACTGGAAAATGTGTATTTTGGATACTGTGTCTCCTGCTTGTAGCTGTAGCTATGGTTGGTTGACTGTTGATGTGGCAAAGCACTTGTGGGTGGCTTACATTTAGCTAGGAGTTACTAATAGCCAGGGGAAATGAAGAGATGAAATAATTATGAAACCCACTGTTGCAGTGTTTGCTTCATTAAATAAGAGAGAAAGTTTATCCATGGGAACAAGCATACGATGTTACGATTTTGGGAGACGTGTGTGCATCATTTGTCCTTTTATCAACGCTGCAAAACAAAAGCTGCAGCCCCGGTTCTGAAGGGAGTCTTCTTTGATGGTTCCCTTGGGGTTGCTCTTAAATGAATCTCTTTGTACTGTGCTTCTGACTAAAGACTGCAGCATATTGGTCAGAGGGTTGCATTGGTCTTTTCTGTTTTTCTAATATTTGTGCTGCAAAGTACTAACCTGTTAAGACTTGCCAGTGCCGTTGGTTCTGCAGGCTGTTTGCAAGTAAAGACAGACCTTGGCCAGATGAAATTATTACCTCTGCTGTTTCCATGACAGTTTTAATTTTCCCCGATTGGAAAATCTGTAGTCAGTTAGCTTAAAATACTGGATCAATTTACACATCCAAAAAGAAGAGTCCTTGATTTAGACATTGAATGACCTCCTCTTATTGCCTGAATATTTGGTAGATGGACTTGGGGGAAATCCTATTCCTAGGTTGTAAAAAATTTAAACAGAAAGTTTCTAGGCAGACTTTCTTGGCAGCATACATAAGATTTTATTTTTCACGTTAGGAAAGTGCACTGTATTTATAAGACTGGCATTATTCATGGTTTTTCAGAACACATGCTTGAAGTCAAGCAGCTGCAACTTATAGTTAATCTGGCAAACATTTACCTCTGCTTATTCTAAGTACCACTCAGGGATTTTTCTCTGCTAGCTCTTTATAAGTCTTTTTGAAAGGTCTTACCAATGTGGTTCTGCCAGCTGTGGAACAGGACGTTAACTTGGTCTTATTTGTACTAATGGACTTCTCTTTCAAACCCCGTATGCATAACTAAATTTTCCTGTGAAAGTGGTATTTTACTGGTCATTCAAGAGTTGGAAATACAGCTTCCCTTATATTTCCAGGAAGACAGGATCTGCCTGAAAATGCATCATCAGTTCTATTTTGTACGTTATCCCCAAACCAGAACACTATGAAGATCTGAAATGTGTATAAACCCCATCTCTGCCAACTTGGGAAAGTGCTTTTCATTGTTTTGCACTTGTTTGGCAGGAATGTTGTTAGCCACGGGGGCAAGGAGACACCCTGAGACAAGAGGGGGAGCTGCTGGAGAGTCATTTGCCAATGCTGCAGCTCCCAAACTGTGCTTGTGCTGGTTTGCTGGGCCAGTGAGGCTGCACAGGCTGCTCAGCTGCTGGCGAGGCAAGGGGTTTGGATGCTTTGCCCCAGCAGATGTCCTCTCCAGCCCCAGGTGGTGCTGCTTGAGTGCTGCTTTGGGTCAAGTGCTGCATGCTGCTTCAGAGGACTATGGGAATGGCCCTGTGGATTTTTACTGTACACAGGACAGCCCCTGTCTGAAAAGTGTGGTTGAAGTCTTTATCATGCCAAAAGCCATCGAATTTGGATGCTTTAGTCCCTCTGGTTTTGCCCACACTGTCGGAAGCCCCTGGGTTGGGAGCACACCCTAAGTGCAGCACAGCAAGCAGAGGTGCAGGTAAACACCATTGCCTTTTTCCTCACCCCTAGATTGTAGTTTCCTTTGACGGGAAGCAGTTTGCAAGGAGGCCCAACCTGCTGTGTGTTCCAGAAGTTTCTGAGTTTGGGCAATGACTGGACCATTTTCTCCCTGTGACTGCTGGTCATTTCTCCCACACACTGACACCTGTCTTGTTGGCATGGATGTCCCCAGCTGCTAACAGGAGACTTCAAATCCTGTTTCGAAAGAACATTTTGACAAAAAAGTATTGGAAATAGTGATGTCAGCAGGTGTTAAGTATGAGATAGGTCAGGAAGCAGACAGAAATGGAAATGAAGGTAAAGTGTCAGCACAGAGAAGAATTCCCAGCCTTTGTAAGCAGAAAACCCAGAATACCAGAGTAAACAAAGGGAAATTTTCCCACTGTGGCTACAAAAATTTTACAGGGCCCATTTGCTGTATAGAATATTCTGGGGATTTCAGAATAGAACCAATTTATCAGATTGCTAGCAGTCTGTTGTTTGTTAGGTCTCTAGGCACCATAAATGAGGGTGACTGAGGCATTTGGCTAAATGTTGTTTGCTCCTTATATGGTATATCATTGCCATTTAAGAGAGTATCTATTAGTTACTATCCACTTTGCAAACTTGTCTGTTTTTTCATGAGAACAGAGGGTACATTTTGAACTATTCTGTTTTAGAATCCTTTTTTCCTTGCTTTTACCCTGATTTTCCTAGGAGAAAAGGAGAAACTGGCACATAGTCTCTGTTGCTTAGCTCATTTTGGTTGCCTCCAGTGGATGCTGTTGGCATTAGGCAGGGAGGAAAGTACTTTCTGAGCTCATCTGAGCTAGCAGCATTCTTGTGTGTGCTTGATGGTTATGGAGACAGATCACCTCTTCCAGAAGTTGATTTGTATTGCCTAAATTAGTCTTGTGCTCTGGAATACTCTCCAGAAGAAGGAACTGTAGTCCCACTGAGTGCAGGGGGAATATCAGGGAGCCAGCTTTCTCATTTAGCTGCCCGTGGCTGGTTGCTGTGAATAGTCTTTTTTGCTCATACCTGTGTCTGACGCTCAGGCTTCCTTCTTGGCTGATGTTTCTGGGGTTGTTTAGCATTAGTAGCACCTGTTTAGCTGTTGAGCACAGATTCAGCACACACTGCTATAGTGTTTTCTGTGTCTATGCATCTTATTTCAATCCTATTTCACATCCTATTTCATCTTATTACACATCTTATTTTGTGTTTGTTCTAATCACAGGTTCTAATACCTGTGGGGTGTAGAACACAGCAGCACGTAAGCTGTTTTTAATTTTATTGCTGTTCTGCATTTAGGAGTGACTCATTGCTTTGGGGACTGAGTTGATAAAAAATTTGCACATCTCATTAATCTAATACTGTAATTCCTGAGAAACATTACACTGAAAAAGCTCATTGTTCTGATGGTGCATGGTAACTTTTACTCTATGGAATAGTACTATGGTCTGCATGAAACAATCCTAGGTGTAATTTTCTGGCAAATAAAAATAGAACACAAAGACTTCTTTACAGAAACCAAAAAATGATGCCTTGGTACTCAGACCTCAGGGAGAATTGGATCAAGAGTTTCAAGAGGCTTCAATTTCATTCTGTTAGTCATATGATTCATTGTCATTAATATCAACCTTGAAGCTTTTCTGAACAGTGACATTTTTCTTTCTTTTTCAATATAAATCTAGGAGATTGATGACAACTACCTGATTGACCAAGAGATTGGTTTTAAAACTATTTTAAAGCTGTTGTTTTATGTAATGGTAGTCCATAAAGTGACAGGATAATAATAATAAATAAAGGAAAACCTTACACATCTTTGCTCCCCTTTAGTTTTATGATTCTCATTTAGACAAAATTTTTAATGCAGAACATAGCTAAGTGAACTACTTCTAAAATTTTTAGAACTAAATTGATTATCTTCTTGTTTCACTATTTGTTTTTACTCATGTCTTCCCTGCTTCCCTTCCCCTCCCAAAAAGCCCAACCCCAAAAGAGCTAATGAAGGGTCCCTAGTATCCACTTTTGCATATAAAAAGTTTTGAGAGTGAGGAGAAACTGAAGGTAATGTTTGATGTGGCAAACAATCATTCCCAATATTAATTGTGATGGAATGTGCATATTGTAGGAATGACAATCCAAAAACAGGAAACAAAAACAGTGGAGAGAGCACTGGAAAACACTTGATCATAGTCAATCTTCAACCTCTCACTTCAAAGACAGTAACACTAGGTCAGTTTTAGGCCTGCCTTCTGGGCAGCCCAAATCCACATGAGCTTAAGACCTCCTATCTGGATCATGTCTTGGTGTTTACTGTAACATCCTTCAGGATAAGTGCCAGAGTTTGCACCATTTTTCTATTTTCTAGGAGTAACTTTTTTGGTGTAGTAAAGTTGTTATGGTCATGTACTAAGGATGAAAATTCTGAATGTGGTAAAATGTATGGACAGTTCTTAACTTAAGCCAGAGTCACTGCTTGTAATTTTTTTTTTAATGCTGTAAGAAGACAGCATGATGAATTGCACATGCGAGTGAAGCTGAGCTTTGCTTTTTTTTAAGTTATCCATAGGATGTGTGTGTGTGTGTATTTGCTTTATTTCCTTTTTGTCTGGAGGACATAGAAGTTCTCTTGCCCTGAAGTTGTGGGCAGACTGGTGGGCACCTGATCTGTGAATTTAATCCACTTTCTCTGAAGGGCAATGGTCCACGAGTTGCAGTGATTATGGTTTTTTTGGCTCATGTAAACGACATCTGCTCTGTTCAACGTTGAATGCATTCCAGGGATTTTCTGTTTATTGCAAGTACAAACTAGGCACAGAAACTCCAATTTAAGAAGTATTTCTTTAACTTCCTATAATTTGAGATTTTGACCGCCAGTTTAGGTTGGAGAGTATACCTACATGCAATTCAGTCTAGTAGGTGGTGTTTTAACATGTCTTGGTTCAAGATAGAGATATAGAAATGAGTAGGTGAGGAACAGGTAAATTGTATGAACATAATTACCTATAATTGTGGGAGAATATTGCATAGACTGCAAGCTTTTGTATTTGTGAGTGTGACTTTCCCTGATCCTGACAAAATGCAGACTTAATAGACACAAGTGAGAGTGGCTGTATCTTGGAGGAAAGTTTCTTGCCCCCCTGAAGCAGAGGCAGCTGATGCTTTGCAGTGACCAGTGTTGCAGTTCTTCATGGGCTGTGAGCAGCTGTCCTGTTACATGGAGGGGATGTAGAGGCACTGGTTTGTAAACTAGTACATCATACTCTTAATCTTCCTTTTTGAGCCCTTCTTTGTTTCATAGTACTTTATGCCATTGGCATTTGATTTCTTTTTATTCTGTGACTTAGAATCTACTATGTTAAGAACAGTAGTAAAAGAAGTGTCCATGATTTACTGAAGAAAATCTAAAATTGTATACATTGAAGTTTTTTATAGTAATTTTTAACATATATATTTATTCAAAACATTGGGAAAAAAAATCTGTTAGCCCTACTAGTGCTCTCCAGCAGTTCTACATCTAAGCTTTATGTGTTGCTCCACAGTTGCTGTGCTCCAGGTCTTTCCCTTGCTGCCTTCACACCACATTGTGTCATCCATCTGTTTCTTTAGCTGATAACATACAGCTATTCACAAAACATTGATCAAATTGATGACATTGAGTAGTGTACTTAGTATATCTTTAATTCTGGAGGCATACCTTTTTTCTGTTCCTTAATTCTGGAGGCAAGCCTTTTTTCTGTTTCTCGTACAGGGTTTATGCTTTACCTGTGGAATAACCTGGACTTTCCACCATTCTCTAAAGATTCTGGCTGCCATGCTAGACTACTAAAGGCTTGTGAAAGTCAAACATATTTCATTTTTATTCTTGCTTTTGTGGGAGTTTTAGATACAAAAACTGGTTCTGGTCATGATGCTTTTAAATTTATGGCTTTGTTTTTCCTTGACAAGAATGGAAGCCAAGCTCTATAAGAAAATAAAATGTTCTCTTTTCTGGGATCAAGATGCATTACATATAATATATTATGCAGAAATCTGTGCATTGTTTTCTAAATTATGTGTGTTTATTTCCAAAAGTAAGCAAAATTGAATATGAACTGTAATGGAATAAAATAATGAAAGGATGAGGAGTTTTAAGTTTTCTCAGTAATGTCAGAAGTTAACATGCTAGTTGCCTTTTTTTAGATATGAGAGGCATCACAAGAAGTATGTTTTGATACCATTGTTATTATGAGACCAAGTGGCATTTTTTCTTTTCATTTTCCATGTATTTTCCTCTGAGTAATCTAAAACAATTATCTTATTGTCCTTAATATTTTGGATACAGATTCTGAGATATATATCTATCTGGACGATTTGTGAAAGGCAATGAGACGTGTGTATGTTGTCCTGAAAAAATAATCATGGACTGACTAAAATTTAACCCCTGTCAGCTTGTTGTTTCATTTGCATGCTAAGCAATAATAATAAAAAAGTTTTACTGTTAGTCTGCATGCATTGTTTAATAAGCTACCAGGTACTACCTCTTCTGAATAATCCTGCAGGAAAATAGTTGAGCAGTATTAGCAAAATTACTAATAATTGATTGTACCAATTATCAAGTTGCCATAATACTTTCATAATGAAACCTCATTTGTGTAACGTAAGTTTTTTATACATATGCTTTTACTTTAAGAGATGTGGCAAAAAAGGAATTTTCTTTTTCCTAAAAAGGAAGTAAACAAAAATGTTTTTATTGCAATTCTGTTAGTTCAGAAAAATGCTAATTAAACACATTAAATTGATTGAAGATGTAGACAGGTTTGCTCTTTGCTTTTCCACTTTTCCTTTCCATTCAACTTTTCTAATACTACATATTTGGTTACATGCATTTGATAGGTAATCTTCTTATCAGAAGCTTGCATCATCTTCTACTTAAACTAGATGAATCTAGTTGGTGAATTGCTACTGCAGTATGTCGTGTTTGATGTACCACTAAATGGAATTCCCACTGTTTAACTCCCCTTCTTTATGTTACTTGAACTTTGAGCCTGAGAGCTCCAGCAGTGTTGTGAGTCACACACACTGGACAGAGTTTGACGTGTTTCATAGAATCATATGATAGTTTGGGTTGGAAGGGACCTTTGAACATCATCTAGTGCTACCTATAAGCAGGGAGATCTTCAACTGGATCAGGTTGCTGAGAGCCATGTCCCGCCTGGCCTTGAGTGTATCCTGGTATGGGGCATCTACCACCTCTCTAGACAACTTCTTCCAGTGTCCCGCTGCCCTCATCATAAAAGTGTCTTCCTTGCATCTAGTCTAGATGTAGTCTAGTCTGAGATGTAGTTTCCTTCCCATCTCCTCTCTGTGCTCTTGAGGATACGTGCACAGTGGTAGAAATGTCTTTCCATGTCTGTTCCTGTTCCCATTTTGGAGTTACTTTGAACTCTAGGGATGATTACTGGAAGCCTCAAAAAGACTCCTTGGATCACACCAGTATCAATGAACTAAAGCTCAGTAATCCTGAGTAATTTGTATCAGTTTTGGCTCTGTCTCACCTCTGCAATTTCTAGAGCTCTCTTCTCAGAGGACCCACTGTGCTATCTTTCGCCCATAAGTCACTTCTAAGATAACTCTTTCAAGTAAGATGAAATCTATTCTTTAATAGATACAGCTCATGAGCAGAGTAAAAGATTGCTCAGAGTGTAGATTTTAAAACAGGGCTGTTTTTAAGCAGAAGTGTTTCTTGTTTTATTCAGTGGCTGGGAGCAGGGTTCGGGTGTCTGTAATCGTTCCCCGCGAGAGCCGATGTTATCGTTACCAGTTGCTTCTGCAAGGAGCGCTCTGCCCCTCTCCACACCAGGGTGGGAGATGGAATCCGCTCTTGGAGATGAGACAGGGGGCCCAACACTGGACAGGCTGCAGGAATCAAATATTTCAGACCTTGCAGAGGACGCTCTAAATCTTAGACCCAAGGATGAGCTGGAAACAATTCCTGTGGTAGAAATTCAAGACCATAAACCTGAGGATTTGCAGGAATCTGCTGCTCCTGAAGCAACGCAGGACACTAAACCTGGGACTGGACAGGTACAACAAAGGGATAACTGTAGATTAAAGATCTGGGGCATTTTTACAATTGCAGTAATGTATTTGTTAGCAATCATAAGCATACTGTTTTTCAGTTATACTTGAGAAGGCTTACTTGGGTTTTATGGATTCAGCCTGTTATTTCTAAGGTTGTAACTGTCAAGCCCCAGAAAGGTGGTGCATATTATGGGAACACTTTTTGCTTTAACTAGGCAAAAGTTTATGTATGCCACTGTCATCTTCAGGGGGGTTGAGTGGAATGAGAGTATCTGTTGCAAGCTGACCTACATAGCCAGCTTACAGGTGTAATGCTGAGTGCTATCCATAATGGATAAATTGGATCTATCCTAATATGAGAAGAACTTTTGTGTGCAGTTTGAAATTATTGGCCTCAGTTGAAAATGAGGCTAGAAATATAATTGTTCCAATCTGTGGTATTTTTAGTATTGGTTCCTCTGCAGAAAATTGCATTCTACTTTGATATCACAGTTCACGGAGAAACGTGAATATTGAGGGCTTCAAGTAGAGAAGGTGTAAAATAGGTTTTCTTCATTGGAACAAACTTAAAATATTTTTCAGTGTTGCTCCAAACAAGTGAAGAAAAGATCTCAGGAATGGGAGACAGGCTTTGATGACTGGTCCTGGGGATCTGATCTTTCACTGCAACACAAATCCTTGCTCTTCTGTGCTGCAAGAAGCAGATGTCCAAAATGCTGGACTGGGTTCTTGCCCAGAAATTTTCTCATCTTAATGTTTCTGTTTAAAATTTCCCCATTTGTATGAACTGTTCAGCTCAGTGCAGCAGGCATTTGAAACATCTCCTAAGATCCAGGTGAGTGTCCTACCCAGCAAGTATTTTCCTCCAAATCAGTAGTCCAGATCCTCCTACCAGAGGTTGGATTTCAGCCTGCTATCTACATCCGGAATGGGTGTCTTTCTGTTCCTTAAATACTTGTTTTGTGATAAGTGCTTTGAGTTTTTTTAATCTGAAATTCTGACCAGCAATCCTATCTTGAACTTGAGAAGTCTGTCCCAAAGAAACTTTTATTAAAAATATGTTGTTGCAAAAAGTCTAGCTAACAGATTTACTGCTTTTATCTGCAGCATAGTTCTTTTGAAAAACTCTTAAACCAAGAAATGTTAGGAAGAATTCCTTGTCAGAATGAGAAGGTGACTCTTGTTTCTGGATGAAAGAATTGTTAATAAACAACAAGAAAATTATCAAGTGTCTCACATTACAACAACTCACAAATCTGAAAATGTTTTTTACAGAGTGCCTCGACTCTGTTGGAAAATATGAGCTTCTGATGTTGAGGGTTTTTCTTTTCTTGCTGAAGGTTTGATTCTTAGGGAGAAGGGTTGGGGTGGGATGGTTGTCCCCTAAACCCGTGTGCCATGCTGCCGCGGTTGTCAGCAATGACGTTTCACCCAGCTGCTTGCTCGCTGCCCCAGCAGTGGGACTGGGGAAGGAATCAGAAGGGTAAAAGGTAGAAAACTCATGAGTTCAAATAAAACTAGTTTAATAGGAAAAGGAAGAGCAAAAGCCACACACACAAGCAAAGCAAAACAAGGAATTAATTCACTGATTCCCAGGGGCAGGCAGGTGTTCAGCCATCTACAGGAGAGCACGGCCCCAGCACATGTAATGGTGACTTGGGAAGACAAACACCATCACTTCAAATCCACCCCCCCACCTCCATCCCTCCTTCTTCCCCAAACTTTGTATACTGAGCGTGATTTCATAGGGTCTGGAATACCCCTTTGGTCACTTTGGGTCACCTGTCCCAGCTGTCTTTCCTTGAACCTCCCATGCACTCCCATCTCCCTTGCCAATGTGGCAGTTTGAAAAGCAGAAAAGGCCTTGGCTCTGTGTGAGCTCTGCTCAGCAACAAAAACATCTCTATATTATCAACCCTGTGTTCAGCACAAATCCAAACACAGCCCATAGCAGCCACTGTGAAGAAAATCAACCCTACCCCAGGGCCTTTCTTTCTACTTCTAAAAATGATTTCTTGGTATGAACAGACTCTAAATCTTAGCCTTTAATAATTGATTTTCCTATTTGTCAAATAACTTCCTTATTTAATAAATGAAAAAATTAAGTGTGAGGGAATTCTGAATTTTCACTTTAACAGTGCATCTTTTATATCTCTGTTTCCAGGTAGCATTTGGTGTTGCTGAATATAAGATATGATTGATTAATGAGCAGTTGTGATAATGTATCCTACATTCTTGGGGCTGGTTTTTAATGTCAAATTGAGAGGAAATCAGCTCCACTGTGCATCTTCAAATATGGAGTCAGGAAAAGACAAGGGTTATTTTCAAAACACTGAGATTTAATCTTGGCATAGATTATTACTTTTCTCTGATGCTGCTGAACATACATTTTCAGAACATAGATGTACAGCTCTGTGAAAGCACCACTTTGGCACAGCCCTCCCCTTTGTTTAATAGCTGGGAACAGTTCTTGCTGTTTAGTTCTGTAATATTTCCTGAAGTCTTTTTGCTGTTGCTGACTTCATGTGCATAACCTCGTGTGTTTCAGGGTTGTATGTGTACATGGCCCTTTTCAAAATGAAACAATTAATCATGTTGATAAAGCTGAAAAATTCTTGGCACATGTACAGGAGTTCTTTGCTTATATTCAGAAGCTCTTTTTATTGTTTTAAAAACTCTTCTAAAGTACATCCCAATATTCTTTAGACTCTCTGAACATTTCACTTAGCTAAAAAAAAAGATGGAATTCATTAGAAAATATGTTCTCTATTAGGAAATTTCTTCATCTTAATGCTTTGAACCAGATATAAATAAGTTTAGAATGATTTCCATTAGTGTTTTGATGTGAGGTAAATGAAAGCAATAAACCATTTATGAAGAACTAAGGAAAGCTATTGTTAGTAATGATACAAAATGCTCAATCAATGCTTTTAAAAATATTTCTGCCTTTTTAGGACTGTCAAGAGGCAAACTTTCAGTGTATTCTGGACACTAAGCACTGGTATTATATAATGATGTGTGTGTAGTTCTTGAACTTTTAAAATAATGTTTAGTTTATGAACTTTTCAACTTGAGATACAGCAGATTCTGCCTGGTGACAGAAAGTAAACAGAAGTTAGAACCTGCAGCTTCATTAGATACTTAGACTAAATACAGTTTGTTTTCTAACAAAGCAGTGTGAATGCTATTCATTCCCCAGCCTTTATATTCAGGGACTTCTGGTAGATTTATGGATTTTGAGTGTCTTTTTCTTTCTGTTTCTTTGTCTCCCTCCCTCCTTTTCATTTCTGGCATCATTTCGTATGACTCAGATATTCCACTATTCTCTCTTTAAAGTGCCAGGAGTGCTTGCAAGAAATGCCAGTGTAATGGACTAGGAAATTCTGGTTCCTCTTCTCTAGAAACAATCCAGGCTAGACAGTGGCCAGCCCAGCATCATCATACAGATGAAAAAGCCACCATTTCTTACCAGTCTTAGCCTATGAATGGGGAATCTTTAGTGGCAAATGACTGCCCCTAATAATAGCAGAATTATGTTCAGTTGCGGGAGCCCAGCCTGAATGGGGCACAGGAGAAGATTGTTTCTGATGTGGTTTCCTGTAAAGTGTGCATGTGCTTAATTAAGAACAAGTGAAATGATCAGCCAAGTATTTGGGGTTTATTACTGTCAAGGTGTTTGTTCTTCTGCATAGGCTCTTGTGGTTTCCCATTCTGCACTGTTTGCTCTGCTCCTTTTCTCCATGAGAATAATTTCATTGATTGCTCCAGGTCAGTCTGTCAGATCTCACCTAAGGAAACTGAGTTTGATTCAGTTGGGCTCCTTGGTATAATCTATGCATTTATACCACAGTTTCTGCTGTTGGTGCTTTCTTTGGATGCAATCAGGAAGCATCCCTAAAAGGACCTGGAATCTGCAACATTGGCTCATTCCCAATATTTGTTATATCATGCCTTCTTCGGGGAGTGCAGCTGTGTGTCATTATGAATGGATGTTGCTCTTTCCCAAAGAATGTGCAGCTCTTGTTTCTGTTTGTGATCAGGAGCAATTTAGATTGATAATAAATTTGGAGGAATTAGTAATGGTGGATATCATGCATCTGAAGCAGTCTGATTTGTGTTCGCTCTTCTCAGTAGCATCTTGCTTATCAGTATTTGCAAATGCCCATGATTACGGTTTTCCTCTCTTAGGGGGATTTGTGTACAAACTTTGAATCATGTGTGAATTTATTTTCAGGTCAGACTGTCTAATGCTTAGTGAGTTTTCCATGAATTGTTTTAATTGTAGTTGAAATAAGCCAAAAATCTTGACAGCTTTCTTCTAGTCTGGATTAACAATTATTACTCCAACTGATTGTAACAGGGTTCACTTGGACATGGGGTAATGTCCTGTATGACTGGGACCAGTGTTACTTACTGGTCTTCATCAATGACAGATGAAGAGATTAAGTGCACCCTCAGCAAGTTTGCCAGTGACACCAAGCTGAATGGTGCAGCTGACCCACCTGAAGGACGGGATGCCACTCAGAGGGACCTGGACAAGCTCGAAAAGTGGACCATGGGAATCTCATGAGGTTTAACAAGATCAAGTCCAAGGTGCTTTACCTGGATTGGGGCAACCTTCAGTATCAACACCAGCTGGGGATGAAGAGATCAAGAGCAGCCTTGCTGAGAAGAACTTGGCGTGTTGGTGTAGTGAAAGGTGGGACATGACCCAGCTCTGTGCACTCACAGCCCAAAAAGCCAAACATGTCCTGGGCTGCACCAAAAGAAATGTGAGCAGTAGTTCGAGGGAAGTGATTCTGCCCCTCTATTCTATGATGCTTTACTGTGAGGGTGGTGAGGCCTGGCACAGGTTGCTCAGAGAATCTGTGGCTGCCCCATCCCTGTAAGTGTCCAAGGCCAGGTTGGAGGGGTCTCTGAGCAACCTGGTCTAGTGGAAAGTGTCCCTGGTTATAGCAGGGGAGTGGGAGCTAGATGATCTCTAAGGTCCCTTCCAACCCAGGCCATGCTATGATTTCATTGTGATTGGCGCCTGGGTGAGTCCTGCTTTATAAATGTATCATCTGAATCTCAAGCCAGTAACTAGAAATTATTTGGCTTCTCAAGCTGGCCTGCAGCTTATTTGCATGCCTGAACATGAGGTAAGCCATTAGTTTTGAAGGTGAGTGTTCCATCAGGAAACAGCTGCTTCTTACAAGCTGTCCCCGGCCATGGTCAGTAAAGGTGGTGTTAAAAGAGGTGAAACAAGTGTGCTGCATGACTTAACTTACAGTGCTAAAGCCCTCCACAGTCACTGTCTACCAAGGCCTGTGTGAAACCTGTGCGAGCAGCTGGAGGATTATGAATCATTGCTCATAATGAGGAGCCATAATTCAGGCAAATATAAGTGGTGACTCAAGGGACACTGAATTGTGAAACAGAGAACAGCAGATTAGTTTCAGAGGGGCCCAGCAACCTCCTTTCAGCAAACCAAGGAGTGGAAAATGGCACATTAAATGCCAAATGATCCAAAACACAAACTCAAGTTATATGCAGGATTTCAGATGCTGGATGAAAATTAGATGGTTTCATAAATCTAATACCAAGATTTTAGGAGGAGAAGAAACCATGAGGTTGAGATTAGTTTACAAAAGGCTTTTTTTGAAATCAGAGTATTGTGAATCAGGTTTATTGTTCGTGTCTCCAGTTACATTATTTAGACTTTACATTATCTGAATTACTTAAGCACATTGAAAGTGTTTTGTTACACTTCAGTATTTATGTGGTTAATGGTGATAATCACAAATTTCTTCTCTTAATTTTAATGCTAAAAAACCCTTTCTCCCACTTTGGTGTCCTCCCCTCGTTTTTTTAAAGCTGTGCCTTCTAAATTTGTTCTTAATGACTGTCCAAAAGGCACTTAATCTCACCTAATTTGTCTAGATTCAGTTTCTAATCCTTAGCTTTTGTTTTGACGTTTTCTACTAGATTAAAAACCTGTTTACTTCCTGCTCTAGCTTACGTGTAATCCTTGTTCAAGTCATCTCTTTAACTTTTTTGCTGCAATAAACAGACTCAACTGCCTTAACATGCCTGAAGTAATTTTTCTGGCACTCCTCTAAAATTTTACAGTTTTCATCAGCAGCCTAAAAGATGCGTGGATGTTTGTCCTGTACACATTATCACTTAATCTTGCTAATAACCATAACACCACCTACTTGCTCTCTCTTTACATTTCTTTGAAGGTTCAAAATCATGTTGACCTAAGCTGCAGACCTGCTTAGAAAAAGTCTTTCTGTGAAACCAGTATTGTTCATGATCCTTTCTATCCTTTCTGTTCATAATCCTTTCCTTTCCAATGTATTCAAGTATTACCTAGTTCCCCCTTTAAATTGATCTGTGTGCTTGGCTTAAATTAATTTAGTCAGACCAAGTTTCTACGTAATTGCCTCATCTCCATCACTGTTTATTGCATCCTAGATTTTTCAGATTAACCTACCAATGAAGTGACCACTTTGTCAGTTACCTGTTTTCTGCAAAATCATTGCCTTATTCCATCAAATTTGGCAGTGCAGTGGAGATCCTAAAAATGTTAATTTTATGCTGAATTTGTGAAAAACAGAGGAGGGTCTGTGAAGCAGACAGAAAGGGATGGTTCCACAGTGCAGATGGGTGAAATATGACTTTCCCCTCTCTTTATGGCAGTGGTGGGATGGTCAGTGGATGTGAAGCTTGTCATGGGGCAACAAGCACATGTGTAGGTTCATGACACCTGCTGTCACCTCAAACTGGCCCTTGCAGAGTTAGGAGAGAATACTGGTGTAAGCAGGGAGCACTGTGGTGCTGCCCGGAATAGGAATCTGGTACATGAAGAAGCATAGGGAATCTGGGACACTGGCTAATGCAATGGTTGGGATGTGGAAATGCCCAAGGGCTTAAGACATACCCATGTAGGATTTCCTGGTTTAGGCTGCCATTAGCTCCACTGAACTGATCTGAGCCCATTTACCATCCTTGTGTTTACATATTAAATGTGTCATGGGTCTGGGCTACATATTTAAACTAAAATGTAGTCGTTAGCACTTTGCTATTTTGTTAAATATTTTTTTATTTGTCAGTGTACTAGACACACAAATCTGAAAAAATATTGTTGTTTAAGTTAAGAAAATCATTGTAAAATCCTATTTTTTCCCAATGAAAAATTCTAACAGGAGATAGTCATAGCTAGAAGCACCAAGCAAGTATTTTTTAGAATAGCAGAAGAAACCTAGTGTTGTATTACTTTGGGTACCATATGACAAAACTGGTTAGAGTGCTGTTTGAGAGCTAAGCCTGTATTTTTGAAGATAAATCCTACACAGTTAAGCAGCTAATGCATTATTCATGTGATACTAGGGAGAGGTATAGATTTCTGCAGATAGTTCCATATGGCTGGCCAGAGCAGTAGTACATAGTCGTTCTTGCTCTTGCTTGCTCTGGGGAAACATGATCAGGATGGCATCAGGCTGTTGCTCACCAGTTTAGACCCCATCCTTGTCTGTGCAGAAAGCCACCAGACTGTAAAATGCCAAATGGGAATGGCAATGAGAAGATAATAATTTTTATGGAATTTTTTGATGACAGTAGTTCAGTTTTGAATAATGCCATTTAATGATTGTGTGTTCCTGTATTTGATATTTTTGTCAAACAATTATTTTATTTCTTAAAAACACTTTAGCAGAAATGTTTCTAAACATGTGTCTAAAGAAGAAACAGATGAAAATACTAGATGGCCTTCAGTTGCATGTTTTACAGGAAATTTTTAAAAGTTACCAGGCTTGGCTTTTTCTGTGTTACTTTCTGTTGATTTTTTAAAATAATATCTTCTAAATAATAACACATTATGATATAAATATAGACATTAACTCATGTTGCATGCCCTCTTTAAATGATTTGCTCATTGAATTTGCTCTCCCAAAGCTATTTGTTATAAATATTTTCCTGGTGTCCAAGCAGTGTTCAAGTAAACTTTATAATAACGTCTCTGAAGTCTGACATAACAGGAAATTTGTTATGGTTATATAAAGGTGGGACTTAAGATTAAGACACTGGGCCATGGAGCATTTGACAGTGAAGCTCAGATGATCAGTATGAGTGTATACAAAAACAGTGGTGTAGGTTTGACTTACCATGACCATGAAGGAAAGTACTGTAAAAGCAGATTGTTGGAATATTTTATTGTTTGTGAAGATTGCTTTTCTTAATGGCATGGAATCTGGGTTTTTTGTATCCCCCAACATTCTGTTCTCCACTAATGTCCAAATGATTTTAATTTTTAGATAACCTTTGATTTCATTCTCTGAAGAAATGCCAGGAATAATTTTATCTTTAAGGCCAGAGTTGTATAATTTCTGTCTATATTGTGTCTAGCAAGTCAAACTGTGATATTTGGTACAGTATTACATGACATTTTATGCATTTTTATTTGCTATTGGCAATAATTTGTTGGAGATTCAGCTTATATTTTTATAGTTTATTTAAGCAGAATTTTTTTTTTTTTTTTTGGTACTGGTCCTTCAAAATATAACCACAAGAATCCTGTTTTGCCTGGAAAATTTAATGAAATATTTCTTCTTCTTGTAGTTCAGAGGAGTATCTCTTTACCATGCAAGGAAATGAAATTAAAAGCTATCAGACCTTACAGATTTTTCATAGCTGGCATTTGAGGGCACTAGAGCTAGATTGCAAGAATTAATAAATATTCTGTTATTAATAAATTGCCTCACTGATCAGCAAAACATACCACTTTAGTTGCCTACAAAGTGGCTGCCAGCAGTTCAGATAATCAGATTTTAAACATCACTGTCCAGTGATCTACTCTTGGCCTATTTTAGGAAATGATCTAGTCATATATAAAGCAAACACTAAAAAAGACATGTTTAAAAATGGACAATGAAATTTAATGTGCACTATTCTGTGCATGAAGATGAATTCACCTGAACTCACATTTAATTTTTTGCCAAATACTGTGCATTCAATTGTAAACTCCGTGAAGCTGAGCTACATGCTGCAATTGGCATCTTCTGGAAATCCTGCTGAAAGTGATAAAAAGTACTCAAAGGTGTTATGGAAAGTTGGCAAGAAAGCAGAAAGACATTACAAGGAAGTATTATTCCGGATATGTGAACATGATGGATTCATCTGTTGAATATAAATTAGGAGTTTTTTTGGGTTCTTTTTTTCTTTTTGACCAACACAGGATAAATTATCATAGGAAAAAAAAAAAGATGAAGGCAGTCAGCATCAATATTATTGTTTGAGTTTTTTAAGTGCTTTTTGTTCTCTTTGGTTTATTTGAATTATTTTTATTCTTGCAACTGCAGAAGTCTTCAGCTAGGTTAACTATATTAATCAGAGACGATGATCGAAGAATCAGACGAGGGAGGATAAGAAATCATCAGTGCTTCAGTAATAATTGAGCAAAGCGTACTGTAAATGCAAAACACAAATGTGTGTGCATTTGGGACATATTTTAGAGATGCTGCTGTAGCTGGTTTCTGTAATTCTTTCTCTCTTCATGATGACTGCTGAAACACAACTCTGCGTCCCTCAGTTTATTGCACAAGGGATAGTTCTTCATAATTGTTATTGCCCAGGCATTATCTGTTATTTACAGGGTAAAGTAACATTAGAATTTCTTACAATATATTATTAGTTTAAAAAAAAAAAAGGTCAGAATGTAATAATATTGAAGGTGGAAGTACAATAGCTTTCTTTAGGAGTAAATTACAATGTTTTTCTGATGACAAAAGTGTGCCCTGCTTGGGTAATCTGTTTTTGTGATGTCTATCAACATGTGTTCAGGGAAATAGAAAATATGTCTAGCTCTGGTTTCTAAAATAATAGTTTTTGTTCTAGAAGCATAATACATATGTATCTTTTAATGGCTAAGGTGGTGTGTCCATAATTACGACAGGAGAATGTTTCTTATTCATTTAAATAAAGCCAAAGCATTTAAAAACTTTAAATTGCACAGATACTTTGTGAAAAAAGTTTATTTTTTCTGCTCAGCAGTCAGACTTAGGACCCTTTGAATATGGATGTTTATCTCTTGTCATTTTGGCATTAGAATAGCACAGAGATACATGTAGTTGTACTGAAGTTACCATGCCCTGCCAGTATGTGTGTATTTTTTTCCTAATATATATTCTGCTGCATGGACTGGCCAGCAGCACGTGTGTGTGTGTGTGTGTGCATAATGGATTCCTCTTTTTGTGTTTTCAAATATTCTCTGAGGATAAATCTTCTGCTGCATGTAATTATAATATCCAGAACCAATTCTCTCAATGACCCTAAATGTTACAGAGTTTTTTATTCTTGTATTCTTGTGTCAGCCAGGGGATATCTAAGCTTAAGGACACAAACACATGAAAAATGTGCGCTTCCATAATTCTGATTTTGTCCTTCAGTCTTTAATGTCTCATAAAGTTTCTCAATACAGTGAATAAACAAAAGCATGGCTATTCATTGGTTCCATCTGAATTAAGCTGCAGCGAGTACATATGGAGTACTAAATCACTTATTCAAGGATGCTTATAGAGAATCAGTTGTGTTGACTTTGGCTCTGATGAGAAGAAAACTGCCTTTGACTAGAGTGCAAATGTGTTCTGCATCTTCTAAATTCTGTTTAAAAAGTTAAGACACAAAAGAAACTTTGTTAGTGAATATTGAATTTATGTTATCAATCTCATTGAATTAAAAGGAAGATTTAATAACCCAAGGCCAGTGTTAAATGGTTATTTAGCATATTTAGGAAGAAGATGATGCACAATTACTAATTTTTTCTGTATAATTGCTGAAATGGCTTTGGATTTCAAAGAGTTACAGAAAAAAAACCCCGTTCTAAAGAAATTCTACTATAAAGGGTAGACCAGTAAGAAGTTTAATGATGTTTTCAGTTTCCATGCAATTGTGTGCAAGTTACACATAAATTGTAAGAAAAATCAGATGACAGTGAACTGGTTAATATTTACAGAATTGTATTTTTGGACTCGGAACTGTTGGTCTGGAAAATGAAATTCCATTTTTAATTTCTAAATATATGTTTGTTCCCTCTGCTCTCTGAATTTTATATTTAGTCCAATACACATGACATGGATGCTAAGTTTACCTAAAACAACTATAAATCTTGCCAGCCTTGACAAGGTTAGGGGAATAGTTCTGACCTTTTGCAGTGTCATTTAAAATTGAATATATCTCATGCTGCAGTGTTACAGATATCAGACATGAAGACAAACTTTCCAATAAGAGTAGTTTTGATTACATCTCAAACTTCACCACCATATGCTGAAAGTAGATCTCTGTTCCAACGGGAATATTTTGTATTTAAGATTCATGCACGATATTTTAAAAGTTTTCATAAATTTTAATTTGTCTGGTAGTGCACATACATTCATCATATATATACCATCAAAGATATTAGGACATAATGAATGAATCAGCATAGAATTCCTAGATATTGTAAATTGTATAGTAGTTGTACAATTGCAGGGAAGAAGTTCTATGATACTGTGAATATCTGAGAGTAATTGTTAATGTTCATTAACTTGGTAAGACATATATTTTGAAAACACAAAGCAAATTGGATCAAACACTGTTTTTCTAGTATACATTTATGAAACATTTTCATTTTGTTTTAAGGAGGTTTGGTGTTTTTTTACTAAATTGCCATTTTCTCCATAGATGGCCCATTTGCTCTCATGTTTCCACTTTTGAGGTTTGAAAGATCAAAACTGAACAAAACTCATAGGTTTTCTTTGTGCTGAAAATTTACATGATATTGCTGAAGGGACACAAGTCAGCTCTGGTTTACTGCAAGATTTCAAGGTTGTCTTTCTTTATATATTGAGAATACTCTAAAATTTGAAAAGGAAGTAAATCTCCTCATTATAAAACGGTTTTGATAAGCATGATAGGAGACTAAAGTGGCAGCTGTGTTAAAACCAGAAGCTCGAGATGTACCCCAAATGTCCCACAATCCTTTATGGTTCTAGTAGGGTCCAAACCAATGGTTGAATCATATGTGTTCTTCCAAACATTTTGTCCAGACTTTTCTGAAATAAAAACCTTTCTGTGTACAGTGGAGGCCTACAGGGGCATTGGCACTGATTTTTGTTGATCTGCTGAATGATTTCTGTGGTGCTGCATGATTGCTAATGGAGAAGTAGCCAAGACTATAATCTCCTTTGGGTGTTAGTGACTTCCTTAGATAACCCATTTAAAGGATGCTCTTTAGCATTCCACAGTCTCCCCACTTCTTCTTTCTCTGTTAGTACATTTTATAAAACTTGTTACTATCAGAGATAAAGGTGCAGTTTTTATTTAGTTAGTCTTCCATTTCTTTCACATTGTCCAAATCTATTAAAAGATAAAATTCTTTCTTGGCCTTTGAGTAAAAAAAAGAATAAGGATTGGTGGTAGTACAAGGTGCTTATGCAGTCAGAGGACATGTTTTTGGAAGCTGCACCCCACATGTATGTGTTATCAGGAGGGATGCACAGCATCCCAACCTTTGTGTCTATGTTCACTGATGTTAGGAATGTGAGAAAATCACCAAATGTGTTTGTCAACAAAATTATGAAAGCAATGCTTTAGATCTATTCAATTTTGCCTGGATCTGTGAAAGAATTTACACTGACTACAGTTGGTTGTTATTTTTCAGGATAATTATAGATCCAAGGACTGCAGGGATCTTAGGACTGCTTGAGTGCTAAAATTACTTTCACATCTAAATAAATATAGATACCTTTGCAAAAGGGGTGGAGAAGGTCTGTAACATGAAAGACAGTCTTTAGTGTTGGATTGAACTCTTCTTACAAGAGTCATTCTGAACTCTTTTGTAGTACTGTACTCAGTCAAGTAACTTACAGCTTTGAGTGCCAATGCAAGCCTACGTTTCTTATAGAAATAAAAGCACCTAGTGATGAAAATCTGATTGTTGGGTTGTTTCTTTCGTGTCGTATTTTGCCGTCTGTGTTAGGTTGCGTTTCTTTTTCATATGGTGTGGGAACACCAGACGCTGGTCTCTTGTGTGGCAGCTTTTATGTCACCAGAAGGAACAGCCCTGGGTAGGCTGCTTTCTTCTATGTCTGAAGGGTGGAAACGGTGGTGACAGGGATTGTGCAGCCATTGCCACAGCAATTCATTAGCCTGTGTGCTTTTTCCAGTGCTGTTTGAATACAGGCAGGGAGTAGGTTTGCAACCTTGATGAATATTTAGCCATAATTATTTTTTTCTCAGCCACCACCTTGACTAGATATTTCTGTTTCTTCTAATCTTGGTGCCTCAGGCAGAGAAGAGCAGGGAAGGACAGTGTGTGGTGGAGCAGTCACCAGTACTGCCATCCTTCTGCCTTGTCCCAGGGAAGTGACAGGGGGACCTGCAGACCATCCAGGTAATAGGCTGAGCATCTGTGGTTTAGTCCATCCTGATGCTGGGGAAATGTGTTTAAGCAGCTGTCACAGAAATGCTAGTGAAGAATAAACCCGACCGGATCTGATCACCGTGGTGATCCCCTAGTGCCCCTTCCCCGTACTGAAGAGAGAACTGAATTTTGTTATTCCAGATTGCCCCTCTCTACTTTTCATGAGCCCAGGAGGCTGGAATACCCACCTTCAGCATGTGAATGATAGATGCTCTGCAAATTAGCATTTTCCCAAGCGAAAGAAATAGACCAACATCAAGAATAACTTTTATTCACTGATTGTTAGTTCTATAGTTTATTAAAAGCCTATGTATATCCAGTTAATTTCTACAAAAAATTACCTTTAATATTAAAGTCATTCCTTATCTAGAAATCAGAGTCCCTTTTACATTCTCTGGATTTAAAATACTGAAAGGTAAAGAAGAGAGTGACTTGCATCATTAACACTGAATTTACCTTCCACTCACATGTGGTGTGCGTTAATATAATATTGTTCTGTTCAGGACATGAACTGCATGACAAAAATGCCTCTCTGGTTATAGGGGGTTTAATTTATTTTCTTTTTGTTATTTTCTTACATCTGTATTTCTTTGGGTTTCTTTTTTCCAAAAGTTAGATAAGTCTTTATTTATATTTTAGAAAAAGTGTGGTTAAATGTTTCTGTCTAAAATGCTATCTTTCTAAAAGCAGTTACGTATAGTAGATAGAAGTATAGTACTGGTATCTCTCTTACAGTTTTTGAGTTTCAGAATAAAATATTAACAAATACTTGATGAGCTCATGGATTCTGGATCTTGAGGGTCATATGTCTGGTGTCTGAAAAACATTGGCTATTTAGAAAGTGTGTCTTTTGCAGTGATGGCGATAGTGCTGGTGAGCTTTAATTAGTATTTCATTAAGTAAAAGTTTTTTTTCAGAAGCTTTTGTAGATTTCTTGCACTTAAATAATATTTTGAGACTAGAACAGAATGAACATTAAGGAGTGATATATTTTAAGTACATGAATAGTCTTCCACTGTGCAAAATCCCCCATTTTGTTTCCTTTGCTAGGCTTTCTTTTGATTACAGATGGCCTGTGTGATAGTTGCTATAGAAACCAGACCATTTTACTTCAATCTCTCTCTGTTGCTATGGTGTGCAGAGAGCTGCTATGTGTAAAGTGTCATTTAGATTTCCTTGTGATACCCCATGTAATAGTTAACTTGCAGTCAATACTCTCTAACAGCAGATAGAGTAATGTGACATGCTAATTAATGCTTTCTGCCACCAACTGTTGGATTCAACAGTTTGGCAGAAATGAGTTGCAAAGTTAATTTAGTAGCAGATAAAGCTTTCTTTTAATGCTCTAATATTAGAAGAAAATAACTCTATTGACTCACTGTTAGGAAGGTTTGTTTTTCCTGCCATAGCGCGCTCCCTAACTAAAGACAAGTGTATAGGACGAGTGTGTAGGACGAGGGCACCCAGAGCCTCCAAAGGCAGAAACCTCAGGTCTGCAGGGAGGCTACACCAGCCAAAGAAGCTGCTTTTGCAGCCTGCAGTTGCCAGTGACAGCTGTAGCCTTCCGGCAGTTCCCAAAGGTGGCAGCAGTTGGGACCGCTGAGTGTGAATAAGCTGGAGCGCAGCTGTCCCGGCCTCCAACCTCCATCCTTCTGCCAGCCTGAAATAAAGCCAGTGTGGGGTAGGGTGTAAGACTTGTAACACTTCCCTGTTGCAGTCTTCATAACTGGCTTTGGCAACTAAAAATTAAAATTAAATCAACTTCTATAGGACTTCAAAAATTAAATTTTCAGGAAATGCTACAAGGGTGGCATGAACGAGTCCTCAGTGAAGATGATGATCCTGTCATTATCTCAAGGTGAAGATGAGATTATTTTTCATGCAGAATAGTTGTATCCAGAACAAAATCCTTACATGAAACAGGTTAGTGAGGATATCTAATACATACTGTGGCAAAATGTTCAGTGATCCGTTGCCTGTTGCCAGACTTGGTTAGTAGTAGCTCCCACTTAATTTATTTTTCTCAAACCCCAATTGTCAATGCAGCATGAAAGTAACAGACCTTGCCCTGGGTCTGAAGTGTCAGGAGGAGTCCCCACGTTAGGAGCATGGTGGCTCTTTGCCTCCCCTCTGGGGTGACCACCAGTCCCTGGAGAGGCTGTCCTGGGGGGATCAACAGTCAGTTTGCAGACATTGGGGTGGCACAGCACCTCAGCCTGCAGCACTGCCGTGTTCCCCTGGAACACACCCTGTGCAAATGAAGAGAGTTTAAAATGGGGATTTTATTTGTTCCCAAGTACTGTCATCCCAGAAAGGCTCCAAAATCTTCCTTCCACTTTCCCTGCACCGTTTCAGTAATAAATAGCAAGGAGTGTTTAGGTGATGCTAGCTACATCCGGAAGCTTCATCAATGCCCTGCTGTGTGACCTGTGTCTTCAGGTGGGAAATAGTACCATCAGGGTGCATCTGTGTGTGGCTTTGGTAAAGTTGTTTCAAGGGAGAGACTTTGGGTCATGAAACAGAACTCTTTTGAAATGGAAAATCTTTATGACGGTCCCTTTTCAGATGTGAAATGTTCTTTAATATTACTTAGCCTCCAATAAAGAAGGATAAAAAAATCTTCTCCCACTAAGAGGAGTTCTTGGGAAGTGATATGTGCTCTCTGAAAGTGCAATGAGATATACTTTTGTAAACATTAGGATCTCCTTTTCAGATGTGAAATGTTCTTTAATATTACTTAGCCTCCAATAAAGAAGGATAAAAAAATCTTCTCCCACTAAGAGGAGTTCTTGGGAAGTGATATGTGCTCTCTGAAAGTGCAATGAGATATACTTTTGTAAACATTAGGATCTCCTTTTCAGATGTGAAATGTTCTTTAAGATTTTTAACCTCCAGTAAAGAAGAATACTTTAAGAAATACTTAAAGAAAATATTTTTGTTCTGTTGAGAGGAATTCTGGAGAAGTGATGCGTGCTCTTTGGTAGTGCAACAAGATAAACATTATCATCCGTCAGTGTCCTGAACAGACCAAAGTCCACCCTCCAGAAGTTCAAGGCAGTACTTCTTTATTTCACCCATAATCAAAAACTCTTTATCATTTTGTGGCTGCTGTGCCCAAGATGAGCTCTGAGCATCACATCTCCCACATCTCTGTTTGGAAACAGCAGGTCTAGTGGGGCACCATCCCTGGTAGGCTTGCCTGCCAGCCTTGTCAGGAATTTGTGTTTCACACACTCCAGGAACTTCATATACTTTCTCCTCTTCACTGTGCTGAGTTTCCAGCAGAATTCCAGCAAGTTAAAGTCTCCCAAAAAAACTTCATCTTGGTTTTTTTCAAGGTAATAAATATATGAAGTTAAAGGTGGTGAATTTAATTTTTTCTTAATGTGATTTACAGTGCTGAAGTTGAATAGCACAGATGGCCAGTACCTGCCACTGGAGCAGCTGAATCAGGAGGTAGTCATGGCACTTACAGTTTCCACTGTTTTTTTTTTTTTTTTTATTTTGTAATCACTTATTTTTCTGTTTTTGTAAATGAGCCTACTTTGTTCTTGTAATTGAGCCTAAACCTTAATAATTGAAGCTTCTGGTTTAGGTCTCATGCCTTTGTTTAGGAAAAAATACAAATTTTTGCATCTTGGAGAAACATTAAATCACAGAGCTATGAGTGCAAAGCACAGTTCTTGATTCTATGAGAGAGGGATCTATCTATCATGTTGAACTGGCTTCTAAATTGCACCCTTTCCAACACACATTAAAAATGGCACTCACAGGGTTTATATTTCTCACGGGTGCTTTGCTGAAAGAACAGGAACTGTCACAGTCTGTTAAGACCATGAATGTGCTCTGTTATATTCTAATAATATGGATTTTCACAATTGTAATACTTCTTTAATATTTACGAAGGAGAGGATAAATTCCATTAAGGAGCCAATACTGTATTACAGACCTTCTAACAGGAAAGTAAATGCACATTTCAGCATAATTTTTCATATTAAAAGTTAGTCTTGTTTAACTAGTCTGCTTAATTAAAAATTAAATCACCCAAGGCACTGCAACATTGAGAAAAGCTGTCTGAAGCTGTTTCTGTAGGAGTCAAAATTGAAATGGAGGGCAACATATGTTTTTGTTCTACCTCATTCATTGTTTTTTTTTATTGTTGTATGTGAGCTAATGAAAATGAAAGACCTCTAATCTAGATAATTGAGCCTAGTCATCCAAGATGTATTAAGAATCTGACATCTGGAAACATCAGGATATATTAATTTTGTTATTTTAAGTGGTTATGGTTTAAAGGACACTACTAAGACTGCTGTGCTGTGTTTATGGTTTGGACTGTTTTCAAAATCAATCTTTGTCTTAAAATGTATGTCCATGTGGATAGTATTGAACACAGGTATTCAGATGGATGCTCACGGGTTATCATGTAACATGTAATCCAGAGATTGTTCTTAAAAAATTAAGGTTTTTTTTTCTTTTTTTGTAAGTCATGATTGAGTTGCTTTTTTGTATCACTGTTATGTAGGGAAGACAGAAAAGTCATAGTCATAGAAGTCACAGTTCATTACTGAGTCACATATAATGTGTTCTTGAGCAGGAAATGTTACTTGTACCATGCTGGCAGAAATAATTTTCAGTTATTGACTGGACTACATTTAACTATTATTTCAGGCATGTCTTGATAATTTTGAGTATAGTTTTACTTTTTGTAGTTACGTAGCTACTAATGTAGCAATTAAGATAGTCTTTCCAGATGAAGTGTTTTTCATTTATTTCTTTTACGTTGAGCCTGTTTGTACCATTTTAGTTCTTAAGTGACTTTTTAAAACACCTGAAAGCCAGAAAAAAGACATTAAGGGTTTTTTTAAGGACCCTTAAAAGACTCCAAGACTCTTTCTAAAGTCTTTATAGTTTATGTACAAGACTGCTTCCTTCAGAGATTTCCTTTATACCTCAAGGAAGGCTGTTGCTTTTTTGTCTTTCTGGTTGTCTTTATCCCTCTTCAGCAAAAGTGAGACTTCTCTTGCTTCTTTGGTTGTGATGAGCTGTACTAAAAACCCAGAGAATAGTGCTGTAAAGTTGGAATAGGACTGCAGGATGTCTTTATAGGGTCAGAAGAGGAGCAAGAGCTTATTGGTGCCACTTGAGGGAGAGACATCTAGTGTGTGGTTGCAAATTAGCATGGAAATAGCCTCTATATATATATATTTTTTTTTTTCTTAAAAAAAGGTTAGACTCAAAATAGCACCATAAGAGTAAAACCACAAAATTATTCCCATGTGATTCGTGGGGTTTAGGTCAGTGTTTACTGCAGGCAAAGTATTACCAGTAGTGCAGGGATCTTATTTTTTTTTAAGAGGTACTTGAAGTAGCAGTGCTTTATAATTAACTGTAAAGGTAGGTTTCTTTTACATTTGTCACAGTAGAATAAAAGATGTGGTCCTGAATATACATGTAGTTCTAGAAGTGAAAGTTTCTCTGTTGAAGAGTTGAGTCAAAGTGGAATGAAGCTGTTCATGAAATTATTTTTATTGCATCCTTGCTGAAAATGGTTGTAAGTCTAAATCATTTGCTTCTGAGTGTGGAATTGACTTTAGTGGTTCAGCATGCTGTGAATTTTAACTGAACAACCTTTTTATTCATGTGTTGATTAATATATTTTATTTATTATTAGTGATAGAGTTCTGGTTGATTTTACTAATGGCTTTCTTCTGTCCTTGTGCTTTTTTTTCGCCTTTTGTACTACTTCTAAAAATTACTTTGCAATCCCTTTGGAACACATGCTTTGCTCTGTTTGCATTCCTTGAAGTACTGTGCACAGTTGGGAGCAATGAAAATTATCAAGTATTACAAATAATATCTCAAGTAATATTCTAGATGGTGAAAAGTAGACAAGATTAAACTAAGGTGGTGTGTTGGATTTTTTTGTATGTTTTGGTGGGAAGTTTTTGGATGTGTTTTTTTGTTTGTTTTGGTTGTTTGGTTTGTTTTGTTTAAGGAAAAGAAATGGAAAATATATTTTTAACTTAAAAAAGGGAAAGGAAAAATATCTTTACTTGTTTTCTTCCAGAATTCTGGAGCTGTTTTGGGTTAATTTTAGCATTCCCACCATTGCTCAGCTGTTACAATTTTTGTGTAAGATATAGCAAACAGAACTAAATTCCAAATCAAACTTGCAGGAAACAAAACTTGCTTTGTTACATTTTAACAAAAATGGTGAGTATACTGTAGAGATTCCTAGTGGCAATTAAGTCTACACAATTTGCTGGAGCGTAATATAAATTCAAACAGCAAGTCCGTAAATGTGCTTGACAACTAATTACTTCATTCAAGAGAAAACTGCCTCCTCCTTTGTTTGATGCCAGAACCATTCTGTGCCTATTGTGTGTGTGGCAGCAGATGTATAAAACAGTTTCCTATACTGTGAATACAGTTAATTGCTGCAGCTATCGTTTCCCTTGATGGAAGAAAACCCCCATGCCATCTGAAGGGAAAAGGAGAATAGGAAAAGAAAGTCCTTCAGGATTGGAATTGTAATTGTGGGTTTGTTTTCTCCAGTCTTTGTCAAGGTAGTTTGGCTCTGAGAACATAAGCCTGCCAGTGAGTGGAAGGTTGCTGTCCTTGTGATGAATGCAGTGCCAACAGTGTGACACCTGTGAACAGACACTCATCTCCATGAGTCATTGGTGGCTAGTAATGCTCTTGGTTATTCTCAGTCATAGGGGTGTGTTGAGAAACGTTTTTCATGAGATGCATCTTTCTCCACAGTGTGGACCTGTTTGCACTTTATTAGCACTTGCACTTCTGTATTTAATTTGCTGGGGGAAGGGACAGCTTAGTGTGTTCGAGGCACATCCTCTTTCATCCACCCTGCGAAAGTCTCAAGCTGCTCAGAATGTCAAAGATGTGTTGGACTCTTTCTTCCAAGCTCCTGTTTACTGTCCTTACTTTCCTGAAGATGAAAATCTGGGAATAGACTAACATATAGATTTTACCCTCTGTCTTTGTTTTTCGTTAATCTTTTTAGCATTTTCTACCTATAAAATAGTTGTAAGAATGAGTAGATATGTAAAACAACACTTCAAATTGATTGTTAGTGCTTCCTTTAGGAACCACAGTTGAGTTGTGTTTCAAAGGAGAAAGAGCTGTAAATTCAGAACTAGTTTCAATTACTGGTATAAAAAAAAGTAAAGCTCTAAAATATATTAATTCCCCTTCCGAATATTGTGGGTTTGTTAGTGTCTGGGTTTTTTTCAAAAGTCAGCTCACAAACTTACTATGTTGATTATTGGTGTCACATTACAGACAAGCTGGAGAGCATGGCTAAGCATAAGATGTACAAACTTTCCTGTGTCTGTGATCCTGGACATACAGAATTTGGGACACATCTTTCTGACTCATTTCATCTGTGAATGAAACCAAGCTGGTAATTGTCCAGGAGCAGGCATTTGGTGTGTGCCACATGATAGTGGTGTTTAGCCTGTTACCAAGTATCACAACTTACCTGATGCTACGCAGGAACACATCTACAATTGATCTGAATCCAGCTGCACTCTTTGCTAATATAATTTATGTGCTCTATTGTAACCAAAGCAATATGCCGTCCTAGTCTAAATCAACCATTTTGTAAATGAAGTAAACTGCACTACTAATCCTCCGTGGAAAAATACCGTGGATATAAGATTGGTCGTGGAAGGTTATTTTTGTCTTTTGGTTCTGTTTCCAAAATGTATTAATTATTGCATGAAGTTAGGTGACACCTAACTTCTGCCCTCTGCAATATGTGAAGAAAATTCTGTCAAGCCTATGACAATTACCTTTTTTGTAAGAGGAAAAGTTCTAAAAAGAGTGAATGATGTCAAGTGATGGCAGAAAGCAAGATTTATGTAACTGCTTGTAGTGACCTGGTAAAGCTGTGATGAGAAGAGCAGAAGTACTGTATTGCTTTTTAAAAGAGCTTTAGCATACGTTTATGGAAGAGATTGTCCTCAAGTAAGGATAGACACTCCTGAATTAGCAGAAGTTAAGGTTTTTATGCACTGCGAAGAGTAGGTGAGAGACTGAAGGGGATAGCAGAGCATCTTTTTGCATAAAGATTTGTTCTGTTTTTACTTTCATGAAGCAGAGATTGAAATACCGGTGCTGATGTATAGCACAGAAGTGTGAAAGGGTATGCTGGCCTCTCTTTGCCATTTTATAACCATTCCTGATCAGCCTCAGTGGTGGTGTTGAATAGATTGAAATTCTATATTCTTGGGCCACCCCAAGCCTTCTTCCAGGGATAATTTAAAGTGGGGTAAACTGGACCATCTGCTCCAGAAGCGGGTCCCAGTTCTGGAACTCCTGTGGATTTTAGCAGGGGTGCAGCAGTGCCAGGGACTGTGCTGGGCAGCGCTTGGTGAGGGGGAGACGTGTCCTGTCCCCAGCTCTCCTGTCACCCCAGCAGTCACTTTCCATCCAGGCCAGACTGCTGGCAGATGTAGGAAGGGGCCTATGTTTGTTCATCTGGGAAGGATACCAATGCCAATTCCCAGCCTTTCCCTGGGGAGGGTGTGGTGGGCAGTTGGAAAGCATTTGGCCAGCTGACTGCAGAGCCCTAAGGGATATTAAGCTACATTGTAAATTAGTAAAGTTAGCACAGGGAAGTTTAAGTTCTGGCTTTGAAACAAAGTTTTTGCTTTCAAGGCACAGCATATTTTTATTTTATTTTATTTTATTTTATTTTATTTTATTTTATTTTATTTTATTTAGTTTTGTTTTATTTTGTTTTATTTTGTTTTATTTTGTTTTATTTTGTTTTATTTTATTTTATTTTATTTTATTTTATTTTTAATTAAGTAGTTTAAGAATACAGAAACTAAACATTTTGTTATAGATCAAACAAAAGGTTTGAGGTTCTTAATACATTATTTCATGAACTGTTTATGTCTGTGTAAAAAAGTTTGATTTTTCCTTTTATTGGAACCCAGTTTACTTTCTTAATCAGTAACAGTTCAAAAATTATTTTCTAAAGGACCTGGTTTGAATCGTGACACCTTTTTAGTTATTTGCTCGCATTGCTTTTCATAATGGAGTTTCTATTTTTTGGTTATTCTAGACACCATTTCATGATAATCAATATACTCATTTCAGGATTCAAAGTGGCATCTACAAGGAAATGCAAAGGTATTAGCAGCACAGAGCACTACAGTTTGATTTCTATATCATACTTTTATTTGCAACTGGTAACAGTTTTGACCTGCTTATGCCTCTAGAAGAACAAAAATTATAGTGACATGCTGCATTTCACAATTATGGGCTGTATTCTTTATGATTTATACGTTCCATGGCTATAAAGCCTGCACTCCCTCTTCTGCTACTCTTTCCTCATTCCAGTCTGTTTGAACTTCTGATCACTCTGTTATCAAAACAATATGCCATCCAAACAGAGAAGCCAAGATTAGTCAGGCTTAAGTTATCATGTATGGAGTCTGTCTCAGGAGACAGGGGCTTCCTGACACCGCATCAGGTTTCAAGCAAAGTAGGACTGCGGGGTTTAAAGTGTTTTCATTTCAAGCGAAATGCTTTGGTGCCATCTGAATTCTTCCAAGCAACAAGTAGCTGAAGGAAGTGGAGATTTCATTAGTTAATACCCCAGGGATGTCTTATTTGAGTTCACGAGATATGCCATCTGGAAATTCTTGTTCATTCACATGTTGCATCCTTTTTTGGACACTGAAGAGATCCAAGGTGCTTTATTTGAGTTGCTTTGGAAGTGCCAAAAATAAAATGGGGAGAAATATTTGAGGGTCTCTTTTAAAAATAAAAAAAATAATAAAAAATCTGTTTCCATCTGAGTTGCCTGGGTTACCTTTCTTTGCTATGAAACCAGTCCAAGCTTTGCTGCTGCTTACTGCTATGCTCTAAGCACTGCCTCTTTTTCTTCTACTTTTCATCCATTTATCCTTTAAAATTCCCAAGAAGTCATCTTCAGAAGCATATCCTTCTCTCTCCCTCTCTTTTTTTTTCTGCCCCCCAGCCTTTACCCACCAGAGTGTTCAGTGTGGTCCATGGGAACTTTGGGAACATAGCCAATTCCAGACACAATACTCAGGACAACCATTGTGACGTTTTCATCCTCATCGTTGTCTTGTTTCTCAAGGGGTATGTTTGCTAGCATGAAACTTGAGGTCTCCTGGTTCAGTTGTGTTTTGCTTGCAAAATGCTAATTTGGGAAAAGTCTCTTATTTGCCAAAGCCCAAGTGTGGCAGAGGTGTACCTTGTGGTTCGCTGTCTCTCTCTGCCTCCTACCCCGTGATCCCAGCCTTGGAGCTCAAGGATTTCTGGGCTTTCATTGTCTGGGGTGTGTAGGCTGCCCATAGAGCTAGGGATTGGGGAAGCCACATCCCCACAGAGACTGGCAAAGCTCAGAGAGTGCCACCAAACTAGCAGTAACGTGTGGTTTTTTCCACTTGCTATTGTGTAATGCAGACATTCTTATTGCATCTTGGGTCAGTTTGGAGAAGAAAGAATTCTTTGGATTACTTTAATGAAGTGCGCAGAAATTTTAATAATAAAGTAGGATTTATTTTGCTGTTTCAAAATCTATTCAAATATATTTAGCCCTTGTTTCTAAGACATTTTGTCCAGAATTGAGACCCTTTGTGTAATGGTTGCCATGTTTATCCCTTAGTGTTTCCTATAGAACCTACAGTTTCTTTTTACTTGGCTACTCATTTAAGCAAAGCTATAGGAAATTAATGCTTAATGAGGTCAAATACTATCAAAACTAGCAAATAAGCCCAGTACAAAGAGGGAGACGTAAGTTTTATTAGGAAACTACTCTGAAAGGTGATTGTTTGTTCATTCTGTTCGGTTAGAAGTAGTGAAATATTACCCATAATTTGCAGAAATTCCACTCATATTGCACCAGCTGCTTTTATAGTACTAGACTTTCCTTGAAAAATTTTGTTTTAAATAAGCTGTGATACATATTTTAAAAAATAAGTTCGTGTTTTTGTTTGCTTGGTTTTGTAAGAAAGAATTATCACTGGGTAGTCTGATCTTCTTAAAAACTGTTGTTTTTGTTGCATTTGAACTTCTCCATTCCTTATATTATGTTTTGGCAATCAGTAACAACACAATTCAGTAGAAATATATTAGATAGCTGTTTTCCAAGAGTCCAACAAGTTTGGTAATTATGAAGTGAATATTTGAAGGAGGCTTTGGAAGTTAGTGAGACTATCGTAAGAGGAAAGTTTTGTTATGCTTTTTTTTAATGTTTTTATGTTTACTTTTTCATAGCAGTGCATTCTTAAGACTTTGCAGCATCTTAGTATCTACAAGAGCTTCACAAAATAATTGTAAAGCATCAAGTAATTGTGTTTTGAATACCTTTATTATTTGGTTAGTAATAAGGACAGATTTAGAAAAACAGACTTCTTTTCAATAAAAATTAGGCTGGTTGTGTCCTTGGTCACAATACAGAAGTAGCTTAGCCTTACTTTCCAATTGTTTTCTAGAAGCTGAACATTAAGTAGTATAAGAAATGGAGATTATAAGTTCTTTCTTTAACCAAAAAGACTACTGCAAGTTAAGCTTAGGCAAAATTCTGTGGTGTTTTGTGTATTTAGTGTTTGTAGAATCAGAGAATGATTGTAGTAGGAAGGCATAACTGGAGATCATTGAGTCCAACACCTTGCTCAGAACAGACTCAGCTAGAGCTGTTTGCTCAGGGCCATGTTCCGGAGGGTTTTGAGTACATCCAAGGATGAAGACTGCATAATCTCTCTGGACAACCTGTTAAAAGTGCTTGACCACTTTCACTGTAAAAAAGCTTTCTAATAATTAATTGGAATTGTCTGTATTTCAGTTTGTGCCCATTGCCTCTTGTCCTGTCATAGGACATTGAGTTGCTGGTGCTCTTTATGATGTTCCTTTGGGTATGTAAACATATGCATAAAGTCTCTTCTCTAGGCTGAGCATTACCAACTTTCTGTCTCTTTCATGTAAGGTGATCCAAGCATTTCATCATCTTCATTGCCCTTGGCTGGACTCACTCTAGTATTTCCCTGTATGTCTTGATGATGCTGTGTTTCTCTGGACAAGCAAATTTTCTGAAGGAAGGAAGGTTTGCAAGATCATGTCCTTTTTAAAGTGTGTGATGAACTCTGCAGCTCATCAAGGTGCTGTGAGTGAGTGAGTGATTTGGAGCCTTCCTGAGACACAGGGACTCATGCTGCACCCTCACTGCAGACATTATTGTAAGCTGCTTCCAAGTAACCTGTTAGCAGACTCTTGCTTTTTTGGGGGCTGAAAAACAAAGGCAGCCAGCTGTGGGAGTACCTTGTTCTGTCTCTGATGCTCCAGAAACTGGACTGCTCAAATGTGCTTAGCTGGTGCCTTGTTCTTTTGTTCCTCCTTTATCATCCTCTCCTCCTTCCTCACATAGCGCTTTGGATGAGAGACATGCAGCAGTTTAGGTTAAAAACTCAGCGCACTTCTGGCTGCTTCTTTTGGCCTCCCCTGTGACACAGAAGCACATAGATTTTATAGCTGCATCACTGTGATCAGCGGCTCACTGACATGTTAGATGACACATCTAGGAATGGGAGTGGATGCTACTGAGCAAAAATACGTTCCACATCTACTGCGTGTAGCTGGTGATGTTCCAAGGGGGCAGTGCTCACTGCTTTGGAATGACTCGTCCTCGGTCTGGTTTATTCTGTTTTCTTTCCTCCTTATTCTGAGAGGGGTGTTTCTTAATGACTGTCATTTAAAAGAAATGCAAACTAAATAGTGATGATACTTAGCATTAGACCTTCCTCCTTTACTGTAGAGAATGTGATCAAAACTGTTGAGCATTTACTATCTGCAGTGGTTGTCTCACATTCCTTCTTCTCTCCAGTCTCCCTCCCTTGCAATGCTGGAGCCCCAGTGGCTTGTAAAGAGCTTGATATAACAAGAGCTTACCATTAGAACACACACTCAAAACAGTACGTTTATCATTTTCTGGCTAAGTAGTTTAGCTTAGTCAAAAATCCTTAACTGTGGAGCTCACAATACTTCTGTCTTGGAGCTAAGCAGATTTGTCCCATGAAACAGGAAAAAACAAGCCAGGATCATCCTGCCTTTGTTCACTCTTTGGACACTTCATGCTCCTGGTTCATGATTTTTTTTTGGTAGAGGGAGATACTAATATTGTGAGTAGATTTTCACTAAGTGATTGCTCAGTAATTCTTTGGGAACCATGGGACAGGAGAGCTCTTCTTACAAACTCTTATCTTTAAGATGAGTTCCAGATGAGTCAGATGAGGTTTACTTTGCAGTATATTTGTGGAGAGTTCGTGGATCAACTAATGTTCATTTCATGTCACTTTTAGCTGTATTGGAGGTACCACTGAATCCAGTACAGTGGGATGTGTAAGTGTAGACAGCATGGAATTTAACTTAAAGCATGAATCAACAAGCAGATGTGCTGAAATGAAGAGAAAAAGTAAGAGCTAACCAGAAAAGTTTAAGGAGAACAAAGTACTGAAAGAAAAGGTTAAAAAGACTGTCTGTCATTGTAAAATATTTGCTGAAATTCAACCAGATGGAGAGTGACTGTGCTGGTTTGAAAGACAGAAAAGCAGCTTTTATATCAAGAAACATAAGGAGTACTTGTGTCTTCTGTAGGAGTACTGTGTCTTCTGTAGTCAAAAGATAGCATTACTGTGCCTGCTGTCAAGTCAGAAGATATTGTGTGTGTTAGCAGGTATTCTCTTCTAAACTTAAAATCTGTATTCAGTATTTTTATTGTTGCCCAGTGCAGTAATTACTTCATGTGATTTCAAGAATATTTGCTAGAATTATTTTACCATCTTTTAAGGATTTTAATAGATGGATGAAGCAGTTTAAATTCCTTACAGATAATGTAATAAAATAGGTTTATGATTACTGAATTTAATTTTTTCCTTTACACTTTTTAAATTTTCTGTGTCATTTTTTAAAATAAGGCTTTTGTATTCAAATAGAAAGATACAGTGAAGATTCAAACATTTGGTTCTTTGGCCAACTTTGCCACCTAGCGGCTGTAATAAATAGAACAACGTTTTCTGTATTTTCAAAAACAGGTAATGTAGCACAGTGCTGCTATCTTTTTTTTCTTTGCATTGAGTTATTCGAGGATTTTTGAATTAGCATAATATTCAGATGCAACTGAAGCCACTCATAATATGTTATGCAAATAAACATTTTATCTTCTAATGTTTAAAAGCTTAGTATGCAAGTACAGGAGAGTTTGATACTTTCTTTTTCCTTTTTTTAAAAAAAAAAGTTGTCTGCTTGTTATAGAATCAAAAGAAAAAACATCATCCCTGTTATAATCTCTTACGAAAATATGTCATTTTAGGTCTCTGTTTGTATCTACTGTGAATTGTTTTTACTTTAATATCCCTGTGGCATTTATAAAATAAATTATTCTTTAGATATCATCCCTACAATGTAGAGAGGAGAAGCCTGCACCTGCAGTGCTTGTGCTTCTATTATGCTTCATAGGTAGGCTGAGTCCCCAGTAGGAGTAATAAAGACTGCGTAAGTACTGTTTTCTCTTCTTCTATTTGCTCCTAATTCTGATACAGAACCAGGTCCAAAAGAAATAGAAATTAATCTGGCTGTAAATTGTATTTATTATGTTGTAGTGCCTATATTTCTGTGAAATTCTGTTAAAACAGAAACTCTGTACCAGCTGTTTCCTCAGTCTTCCTACCCTGTGGCAGCACAGGTGCTGTGAACAGCTGCAATAGGCAAGAAATGTGTGGTGGGTGCAGTAATGAGCCCTAAAACCTCTGCACAGTGGTCCCTCTGACATCTTCTCTCTGGATTACACAAAGCCACAGGCAAGGCAGTTCCCCAGTTTGTATGTAATCCTCCTCCCCCACCCCCTTGTTTTTTAACTAGAAATGTTATCTTTTGTTTTTTTCTTCCTCGTACACTTTGAGCTGACCTTGTTTACACTTAGTAAAAATTGGCTTAAAGAGAGGTGTTGAGGGAAAATTGATTCTTTCAACAGGAAAAAAAAAGCATCTTTATCCATAACATGGACATTTGAAATTAACAGAGATATTTAATTTTGGAAAATATGATTACAGCAAATAGTTTTTTAGACATTAAATATTGTCTTTAAATCTCTCTTGAGAGGTCCAAAGGAAAAAAGCAGCTGTTGTGTGAGCAGCAGAGCTACAGAACCATGATTCTCTTTTGCTCTGTCCTTTTTATGTCATATATCCCAATAATTCTTTCTAGGCAAGTGGCAGCTTGCGCTGTGGCTGTTTCAAAGTTATATGTGTGGTGACTTCCCACACATGTAAGTATGATATGGCAAAGCATGAGATGCTTGTTTATAATTTAATAGGATTTTGTAATTATCAGGGGGGTGTGTGTCTCTTACTTTATCCATCTTCTCATAGTTGCCAAGCCTGTAGAAACAAAATATCCTTGAAATTTCCAGTATTTGAATTATGTAGACTAACAGGTGGAGAATCTGATGAGGAGCTGCTGCATGAAAGGAGGAATCACAGAATTACATAAAGCTTTGTTCCCTAAGAAACCTTATCTAAATAGCTACGGGAAAGGCTATCATGCATCTTGATCAAAATACAGCCAAGATAAGAAACTACAGTAAGGAACTGAAACTAATAAGATGTAGCATGGGCATCTTAATATTTCATAGCATTCATATTATCAAGTTCAGTGCAGCAAATTATTTAACTTTTGGAACTTGTTCAATAAATTCTTAAAGTATAGGAACGAGCAGACACAGGACCAGAAAAAAAGGGAGGGGGTGGTGCAGATTGTCTTTAATGAGAAAGAAACAAGTCCTTGACTTTTGAGCTGGGGACAAGGGAGAGGTGCTGATAGTGTCTGAGATGGCATGAGAGATGACCTTCACATGAAGGAGAAAACAAAGATGACTGGGTGTAGAAGCTGCCAAATGTGCATTGCTAATGAGATTTCTGATAACATCTGTCTATGCATGATATGACCTGAACTAGGGGCAGAACATATCTGAGCTTTAGAGTTCTCAGGTGGAAACAGGATTGGAGACAAATTGGAGCAAAGAAGAGAGGATACCACATAGAAACATGATGTGTTCAAACACCTGTCTGACAGAGGGTGATGGATCCAAGTACAGAATCACAAGAAAAGAAGTTGAAGTACAGTTGATGTTTCTGGATAAAAAGAGACAGAATGAACTACAGGCAAAGGGAACAATGAAGCACAAAGAACCTCAGCTGACATGCAGACAACCCTTTAAAAAATACTAGACAGTGTGGATACCAGATCACATAAAATCTCCTCCTGCATCAAAGCGATGGTCTTTCTAGCACAGTAGTCTATCTCTAACTGTAGTTAAATTTATGCTAGTTAGTGTCTGAGAGAGCCTGTTGGCTTTTTGAGGACCCTTGTTTCCCTTGGTTTTTTGGAGGCTATATATACCTTGACTACTTGCATTTGTGTCAGTTTATGTGTCTGCTGTCCTTGAATTTGTCCCCTCTTCGCCAGTAATGTCTGTGGTACTGCCAGTGGCAGCAAATTCCAGAATTTTATGCCTGATATTGTAAGAAGTATTTTATTTTATTTGTTTGACTTTCTAGGAGAAACTTGTTTCAGTTTCAAACAAGTCAAATAAAGTTTAAACTATGACTTGCTGGTTGCAATTCTCTGACGTAAATCTGTATGAGAACAGCTACAGCTTGGATGATAGCTTGACAGATTCATATAAACCTAGGTTAGCAATCATCTGAAGGAAATTGTTTATTATCTGTCTTTGGAGGGCTTTTAACGTTGAAAAATGAGCTTGAAAATATTGCAGTTTGCATTACCTTTCTAGATTAACAGGCAGAGTAGGATTTGCATACATTGCTTCTTTTCAGGATCAACTCTGAGGGACTGTTTTATTAACGGGTAGTTTTAAAATTATTTAAGTTATTTTTGCTCAGTAATTATGTGTGCATAGATGTTGTAAGCAAGATCTAAATATTGCTAATTAATACATGTAAACCAGCAAAAATAGCATGCTCTTTTCCAGTCTGTTTAGAAATAGTTGTGTGCAACTTCAGCAGCTTTATAAGAAAATAAAATTTAAAATAGAGCAATACAGCTCTGAGGTAGAGGCAGACAGCATGAAGCTCTCTTAATGAACATGGAGACTCCTTAGCACTGATATTCTTTTCCAGAGAAAGGCTGGAAGAGAAGAAGACATTTATAACATTAACAGAAAGTCAACAACTTTGTTTTCTGATGAAAGACAGGAAGGTGGGAGCCATACTTTGTAAGAGCTCATTATCAGTGATTAAATCAGCAAACTGTTATTTATAAAAAAGTTATCTTTATGCAGAATTCTTGAGCTAGTAATGAGTATTTTTTATATTAAATTTAGTTACTTAATTTTTTTCCTGGACAATAGAGATCATATGTGGATGATACAGTAATCAGTCTGGAATACCATTAAAAAAGCAGCTGACTGAGGAACATTGTTGTGATCTTTCGAGCAGTGGAAGAGTTAGATATCATAAAAAGCAGGATCGTGAAAAGCCTTTGGAGGAATCGAGTATAGCACACTATCAGTAAAATGTCGTGTGGAGAAGATGACAGTGCTTGAGAGAAATCATATTCTTAAGTTATTTCCAGAAGTTCCTGAGAGCAAATTTTTTATTCTTTTCTTTTTCTTCCTGTGTATGCTTTATTACATAATACATAGGAAATGCTTTGTAAGAGTTGAATTGTGTGATGGTTTGCCATAGGAGCTGCGAGCAGTTTCCTCTGTGTCTGACAAAAACAAACAATCAGTAACTAGCTTTAAGAAGTAACACTTTGTTACACCACTGAGAAGCTGATATTCCTCTGTGAACATGCGTGTCAAAAATGAAAAATCCCGGGAAAAGCTCTCTTTTCATTTCCAGCTGGGAAAGAGGTAACAGGGGGGGGCTGGGCCGGGTGGCTCCTGCCACGGGCCCGGGCCCCTTTGCCGTCCCCATCGTCTGCCGGGCAGGGGCAGGAGGGCCGCAGAGCCGAGGGCAAGCTGCGGCTGCGATTTCTAACGCCGTGCTGCTTGTGACGCCTGCCCCACCGCCAGCCCTGGGGCCAAGCTGGAGTCCACCGGGGCTGAGAACAGCTACAGGCAGGGCCAGCGCCCCCCCTGCCCTTCCACCGCGGCCCAGTGTGACCCAGCCCTGGCCGGCTCGGCCAAGGTTTTACTACCCCTCAGAGACGGGCCCGCAACCACCAGGCAGGGGGAAGCCATAGGCCCCGGCTGTGCTCCTGCTGTGGGGCCGATCTGCAGAGGTCCTGGCCCTTCCTGCAGCCCACCGCAGCCTGCAGCCGCAGACACCGAGCACACCAGGGTCACATGGCCATCTGCAGGCCCTGGCGAGATGGTAACTCTTTCAGTGCTTCAGTCCTCCCTCGAGTAAGAGAAAAGAACAAAAGTGCCAGTGTGCAAAGAAACAACATAAGATACTGAGGTCAGTGACAAAGAAACTGAGTCCCAGATGAGAAGGATGAGGAGATGCCTTGATCCTGAGGCTGAAATCCTCTTGTGAGGCAATGGAGAAAGACTTTTTTCCCTGTAACACATGAAAGAAGTATGGGGAGATGATTTTACTTAGGCAAAGGTCTCCATGTGATTTTATGAGGTTTGAACAGAGAGAGAGAGAGAGCGAGAGAGAAGAGTGATGAAGATTCTGTGCCCCCAGCGAAAAAAGGGAGATGATCTCTGTTCCCAGTGATGAAGATGATCTTAAAGATAGATGAAGAGAACCTTTGCTTTTGAATAGTTCATCTTTAAACTGATACCCCATAAGCTGACATGGCCCATACACACAGCTGTGGGAAGGCTGTGTAAAAATGGGAGGGACTTCACGATTGCAGGTTTCCCTGGGCGGCTGCTATTCATGAGAGTTGGAAACCACAAGAGAACTGTTTTCTTGTGGAAAAATCTCCATGACATTTGCAAGGGGGAGTTCTCTCCCCAAGAGAACTGATGAAAGACTGTTCGAAAGGTGGTAAACTGACTGAAAATATTGAGTTTTGTTTCTTTACATTGTCAGTGAGAAAGAACAGGTTGTAGGGGGAGGAGAAGATTCTGAAAGGTTTGTTTTGATTTTTTTTGTTTTGATTTTTTTGTTTGTTTTTAATTTCTTTCTTTTAGTTATTGTCAGTAAACGGTATATCCTTTTAAATTTTTGAGCCTGTTTTGCCTTCCTCCTAATCCCATCTCACAGCAGGAAATAAGTAAGTACATCCTAGTGAGTGCATGTGTGATTGGCCAGCACTGAAACCACCACATATTTGGTGCGTTGGTGGGGAAATTTTGAATTGGTGAACCTAAACCACTACAGACTGTTTTTGAGAATCTCATGCAGGTTTTTTACCTGTAACTTTGTAAGCAAAGTAAGATTTTTTTATTTTATTTTGATTTTTAGGGGGGAAGGTCTGCATCAGTTTCTCTACAGTTCGGAAAGCTGAGGGATTTAGAAACAGCTTATTCTGCCAAAAAGTCTGAGATGTTTTTGTTATGATTTCTCTGTCACCATAGACTGTTCCAGTTTAGCATGGATGCTTAAATACTTAAAATGCTTTTTTTGTAGGTAACTGAGTGGCTTAAAATATCTCAAATCAGTTTCTCTGAAGTTCTTCATGTTAAATGGAAATAAGTAAATTAATCTATTTAAAGACTGACCAATATGCCAAAAACATTTAGCTAAAATAATACATTATTTCATGAACACTGACTCAGACAAACTGCTAAGAAGTGACCCTGAAAAGCTTTAAAAGGATTAAAATTAGAAGAAAATTAAACATTTTTATGTAAATTTAGGAATCTATTCACATACTTAGAATGAAGTTATGATGCAACTGGTAAAATCAGACCTAAATGTATGTGTAAAGTTTTAGGGGGAGAAGCCTTTCTGAGGGACAATGATTTACACTGAGTATCCATACCACAAAGCTGACATCCCAGCAAATTGGATCTTAATAATCTTTTAAGAGTCATGCTGATTAGGGAAAGTTTGTAGGGACTGGAAGGAAGCAAATATAACCAGGGTGAGAAGGAGGAGGAGCTACAGACTGGCCACCTTTACTTTGATCTCTGCGGAACTGCTGGAGCAAGTCCTCTTGGAAACCGTGATTAAACATGTGAAGAAGTAGGTGACTGGGAGTAGTCAGCATACATTTACACAGGGCAAATCAGGCTTGACCACCTTGACAGCCTTTTATGATGAGATGAATGGCTTAGAAGACAAGGGCAGAAGAGTGGATTCTGGCTATCCTGCCTCTGGTGAGGTTTTACAAGCTGTTTCCCAGCACACTCTCATTGACAAAATGATGGAATGAGTAAGTGGATAGTGAAGTGGACTGCAACTTGTCAGAACTGCCAGAGTAAAATGTGTTCAGCAGCATGAAACCCAGCACAGACAGGAGTCCAATCACTAGTTTTGTGCCCCTAGGGTGGTCCTGGAGCCAGTACAGTTTAACCTCTTTATTTAATAGTCTGGGTGATTAATGCAGAGCATACCCTCAGCAAGTTTGCTGATGCTACAAAACTGGGATAAGTGGGTGATACATCATAGGGTTGGGCTGCCATCCACATGGACCTCAGCAGGCTGGAGGAATGGTCTGACAAGAGCTTCATGAAGTTAAACAAAGGGAAAGGCAATGTTGTCCACCCAGAAAAAAGTAGGCCCGTGCACCGGTATAGACAGGCTGATCATCTACAAAGCAGCTTTGTAGGAAAAGCCCTGGAATCCTGGTGGAGTCCAAGGGAGCATGAGCCAGAAACGTGCCCTTGCAGAAAAGGTCATCAGCCTTCTAGGCTGTGTTAGGAAAAGTGCTGCCAGCATGTAGGAGATTATGTCTCTCTGCTCAGCACTAGTGAGACACATCTGGAGTGCTTTGTCCAGTTCTGGGTTTCCCAGGACAAGAGGGACATGGACATTCTAGAGTGAGTCAAGCCAAGAGCCAGAAGATACAGGCAGTTGCAGTTACACATAGGATAAAGCCTTTTTTTTCCTGTGGGGATGGTCAAGCACTTTAACAAGTTGCCTTGAGAACTTATGGAGCCTTCATCCTTGGGGATAACTTGAAACTCGGATATGGCCCTGAGCAACCTTTTGCAGCTGAGTCTGCTCCGACCAGGGGATTGGACTCAATGATCTCCAGCAGTGCCTTCCCATCTCAACCCTTTAATGGATAAATTGAAATAATAATGTAATGGAACTTATCTGTAAAGGATCCTGAAGAATCCACCATAGGGTCGACAGTCATTTTTTCTGTGACTTTTTATAGAGGGTTTGGAGTGGGAGGTTGTGTCTTGTGTTTTGGGGCTTTTTCATCCAGAAGAAGGATTCAGTTTTATTTTGTCATTGCTCTCCTTTGGAGTGGATGCAGTGCCATTTGAGGTAGCTAGGGAAGCAGTGCCTTGAGCTTGCTGGCACTGAACCCTTCAGATCCATCTCATTATCTCTGGACAGGCACTTGATGATATTATGGAAGATCTGGCCATGAGCTTCAGTTGACTGTGAGCTGGCAGAGGCTTCACCCAGACAGTGCTGGTTAGCTGAAGAAACCAATCAAAGTAAATTATAACACTTCAGCCTCTTTTTCTTTCCTCACCCTTCAGTTTATGTAACCTGTGAAATGAAGCACTTGAGGAGAATACAAATAGCTGTATCACTCATTTACCTTCTAAAGGTTCATTCCTATTTCACTTTTCATGCCAGCCTATTCATTTAATTTCAGATAAGAACTTTTGTCCTTTCTTCCATGCGCTTTCAGCATTGGAGGAGCTGCATCTAAAAATTGAAAAATTAACCTCGCTGCTTACTTCAAAACACTTCTAAATTTTCTCCTTATTTATTGTACCTGTTGGAATATATTTCACTGTTTTTTTCTGCTCGCCAAATGCCTTTACAAGTCTTTTAAATGTTTTGTATGTGTCTGATAAGCTCCTTTTTTGAAGGTGCTATCATTTTGCCCTGTATGCAAAAATAAAATCAATCCCTGGGTACATTAACCTTGGTATTGTCTTAATGATAATGGCTAACTAAAAGGTCATTTCAAAAACACATCACAAGAAAGACAAGATTCATAGATTTTTTTTTTTTTTCCCATGTTAGAGCACGGAAAAAAAATGCCTTCTGCTGACTTGGTAGTTTTCTGTCTTTTAGTGAGATTTTTCCGGGGTTTAAAATTATTTTTCTGTTAGATGCCTTGTCACACTTTCAGTTTAAGGTAACATGGAGGTCTTTTTATTTAACAGAAAATGTAAGTGGTCTCATTCTGTATTCACTGCATTGTCCTATGGGGACTGTGGCAAAGTCATATTTGCTGAACATAAAATTTTACTGGATTTCAATTAGGTGAGTTTGACTTCTGTCCCTTCTATCCCCATGTAGTCATCCTTTCCTTATGTCTCCATAAAAAGCAACACAGACTCATATTTAAAAAATTGTCTTTGGTAATTGTTTTACATAGAGTCATGACAAAGTATTTTAGTAATTAGGAGTAGGAAGGGAGAGAGACAACCAAACAATATTCCTTCCTGTGTTGAAAGGAGAGATTTACTGGTCATATTTTGAAGTCTTTGGCTGTGACAATAGTTGCAGACTAATTTGAGTAAGAGTTCTGATACTGGTTTTGTAAGAGATGCTCATGATTGCTGGGAATATTCTTGATGAATTTCAGAAAGAGTTAAAAACATAGATGGATTTGTGTTCCTCAGAAGCAATTGAAACTTCTAAAATTAATTGCTACCTTTCATATTGTTTCCTTACCAGTGCAAGAAACACTTACATGAAACCAATATTATTGATAATTTCCAAATAAGTTTTGCAAATCTTTAAAACAAGTTGAATATATAACATATAGCTGATGCATGGCTTTTATATTTGTGTTATTTTATGTCTGGATCTTCCCCAAGAGTAAAAAGTAGTCATTGTAAGGAGAGAATTTAGATAACTGATTTTTACATACACATGTAAGCCACTGCTGCATTATTCTGTCTAGCTTTATTTCATTAGCTGTTTTCAAAAGTGATGCTTTTTTATGGTAATGTTCAGTATGTCCTACTTCAAAATGCTTTGTTCTTTCTGCTAGTTATCATTACTGCTATTATTAATGGTTTTATTACAACAACTCCAAACAGTCCTGATCTGAAGAGATTAATGATCTGCATTGCTTATTGATCTTGTATTCTGCTTTTGAACTGTGAAATTACTACAAGGACACTTCCTTATGGGTCACTGGGAATTACAACTTCTGTTCTTTTGCTAAAGATAAATCAATATATATCAGACTGTGTGGTAGGAGGTAAAATAAAGATAACTCAGATTTCGGTATATATATTAGGTCCTTACATCCACAATTTCCTGTTTTTAATTTTATTAGTCTTATTATATTTTTTTTAAGATGCTGAGAGCATCTGCAGGTGCAGCTCAGATGAGTTACCAGCAATACATCTTCACTAACGACTGTGGCTTTACACCAAAAGTACATTTGACTTAAAAAGACCAGTTGGCCCATTGGTGTCCATAGGAAGAGAAGGTTGTTAACTGGATTGGAAAAACAACCCCCACCCAAACCAGTCAAGCTGATGGTATTTGAGTGGCTAAACAGTCATTTTTGTCCCCAAAGACAGAGATTTTGTCACCAAAGATACAGAGACACAGAGGTGAAAGCACCACTTATTTTTATTGTTTTAAGAGGGATGTTGCACATGAAAAAGAAGTGTATTTGAAATTGGCAGGAGGTGAATTTTAGTTGCCAGACTTTGGGCTTGTAAATGTTAACTCTCTTTGTTAGGTGATTTCATCACACTGTTAGAGAGCTTCCTACTTCCATGGGCAGACCCCATACCTTACACTGGAGTAAAACTCTGACCATTCAACTGGCTTGAGTATCTGATAATATTTTACCTGCACACAGATAGATTGCCTTCTTTAGAGTCCTCTCTTTCAAGCTTAAATCCAAACCAATCTCTGAGGAGTACCAACTTCCTTTTCTTTACCTTTTTGGGAAGATTTAACCCTTTCATTAATCATCATATCAGAGCCTACATAAAGACAGGATAGAGATAGCTTGTATAAGCTCTAATTTTCTCATTGCAACTTTTAATAATATTATAGTATAATAATACTCGTAATTAATATTGTAAGTATTATTTTATTACTTATATTATATTAATTATATTGTAATTTTAGTAATGATGACTATTATTTTATTAATAACTATTTTAATCCCATTGCTTGTTGTAGTTTTTTGCAAAATGCCAGTGCTGAAAGAGTTAAGTATACTTCAGTGTTAAAAAAAGTGCCTCATGTATTCATCTGACAGGAGATATACAGTACTGGAGATGTTTGAGAGTCTCAGACCACTGCCATAAAGTACTGAAGGATGGAGTTTTAAGATATAATGTAGCTATTAAGCCTTTTCAATATTGGAATACTCTGTTTCTCCCATAAGAAAAGTGATGAACTGTGATCATAAACAGGTTAATTTAATCTGACCTGATTTCAGAAGTGTCCCCTTATTGCTTTAATGATAATAATTTTTCATTATATTTGTCTTTTCAAAATCATTATCTGTAAGTCTCAATTATCGAAATATTTAATTAGTTCAGAGTTTTAATGTTCTCTCGAGTTGTTTTTGTAAACAGTATCAGCAGAGGAGACCGTGCCTCTGATGCAAGTCAGGTAGCAAGGCCACTCAGCAGTCCTGCCTACAATTCATCTGAAACATGTCTCGCCAGACAAAGCATCTGCCTGTTTGGAGGGTGGCTCTGTAGTCTTGCGAATCCAGAGTGAATTAAAGTCTAGACTCCGTCATTTTTCCAGGCTGTTGGGAAGGGCTAAGTAACAAATCAGATATGCCTAAGATAGAGCAGAGGTAACGCTGAAGCAAGGATGCTGTTGCTGGTTTGTGCATTGGAAAGAAAGCTGTAATAGCAGCAGCAGCAGCAATAACAACAGCAGCAGCAGCAGCAGCAAGAGACCTTCAGAAAGCCGGGGTTGCAGTAGTCTGAGATATAAAGATCCTGTTACGTCTCTGTCTCTCCTAACTTCAGAATGGTTCATACAAACCCTACGCCACGTGTAGTAAAGGATGAACAGGAATATGGAATTTGCTTTGTAATAACTGGATACTGAGGAAATAAAGACGTGCCTCTGGGTTTTTGTTGTTGGTTTTTTTTTTCTGCCTTTCCTTTTAAATCATCGGAAACAGAAGAGATTGATTTACATAGAGAAAGTAAGTTTCATCTGTCTTCATGATAATTTAAAGGGATAGTTTCGGAGCTGAAGGGTGACGGTTTTGCTACCTGTTCCCTTGCACCTGGGACTGAAAAGTGAAGAGAAATGGACAGTGTCTCAGAGGAGACAGGAATGACCGAAGCTCGGTGAAAGCTCACACTGATTGTTGTCTGCTGTCCTCTTCATGCAGTGCTGTGGGCTGGTGCACCGACGGCGAGTACGGGTTTCCTATGTAAGTTTGCATTTGTCTCAGAATGATGCTGACTTGTGTGTTCCACTCCTAATATATTAGATGATATGGTGTGACTGAGGCAGGTATTTTAATGCATAGCTGAATGACTGACCAGAGTGCTAAGTACCTGTGAACTAAGTTTTTGCAGCCCAAAGACACAAGGATCTTTTTAACAGGTATGAGTCTTGTCATCTATTTTCTTGTAACTTGTTCATATTCTCAAGGATGTGTTTTTATTTTTTTTTTATTTAAATGACATGTAGTATTAAAAGACTGGAAGTCTGACCATTCTGACTTCTTTTTTTAAATTGTGTATTTATTCTTGCTAGTAGCTCTGTGTAAGTGAAGTCATTAGAAAAGGACATCTCTACTCATCCATATATGATAACTGAAAATCAATTAAAGTTACAACCAATTATGGAATGGGAACAAAAATTATTGGAAAGACCCTGAGGAAATATATAAATAGTCTTGTGAGGTATTTCTTTTGAAAAAGAGCAGTAGTACAGTGGCAGAAGTATAGCCGGATGTTTTGCATGATGTATTTGCTTTCCAGAACAGGGTGTTTCAATACTCAGGTATGATATGACTGCTCTGTCTTGCAAAATGGCTGTCTCCAATAAATTCCACAAGGAAGGCCTGCACCAAAGCTTAAGTATTAGTAATGAAAAAGATCAAGTACTAACTGAAATATGTCTGAATTATGCTCAGCTGACATGATAACCCTCAGTTAATTAATTTATATTTTAACATTCCTCTTCTATTCTTATGTTCGGTTGTCAGACAGGGTAAGAAACAGGAGATCACAATGATCAGGATAAGCTGCTAATTGAAATTCCTGAGTATTAGCAACAAGCAGCTTGTAGCTTGTTGCACAAGAAAAGAGCAAAGGTATCAGGACATATAGTTCTGTTGTCAGAATTACTGTGCGTTTCTCTGTGTCATAGAAAGGTCTTTTAGAAATGCTTAAAAATTGATCACAGAGCAAGCAAGGTCATAAATAGATGCAGTCTAAGTCAAAGTTTGTGTAGGAGATTGATGGAGAGAATTGAATTTTCGAAAAACCCTAAATCCTTCAGAACAAGTTGCAGAGATGTAAACAACTGGAACTGTGAGTGGGATCATACTCGTTTGCACAGAGATAATTTTGACTTTGGATGGGTTTTGTTCTCACTGTTGCAGTAGTTGATACTGTAGAAGAAGAAGCAGGCAGAAGTATGGAGTATCAGATGAGATAAAGGAAAGAACTTAGTACTGTATTTTGTATAAACTATGCAAACCCCAATATTTAGTTACTTTTAACCATTAATTCAATATAAAATCAAAACTTGGATATCACTTACGCAGATACTTGATAATATTCCCACAACTGTACACAAGTTGAAATACAAATACATTGAAAACTTCTTACTAGCTCCCTCATGCCAGTGGAGTTTAGGGCATATGATAATAATGACCTCTTGAGATGCATCACCCACCCCTCCATTTCTCCTTGTTACTGTTATTTAGCAGTAGCACCGGTCACTCTGAATAATATTATCTAGACAGAATCCTGTGAACTCCATCATTTCTTTATGTTTGTGGGTAATAGAAAGGTGCTTAGTGAATGTTTTATAAAATACTACAGTTTGTACCTTTTTTATGTACCTTTTGCACAGGGTATTGTGATGGACCTCGTGGTATTCTGAGTATCTCACTAACTGTTTTCAGAGGAGAAAGTTGCTCAGTCTTAGTTAGGACAAGTGAAATGAAGTTTGCCCTTGATCTTTTTGGTCCGAATGGTATTACGTGAAAGATGACCGTGTTCTTAAATAACTTAATTACAATGAAAATTCTCTCTGTTGTTTGAATCCTTGATTATCCAAACCCGTTATTATTAAATTTTTTTTGGCACTCCCTATGGCATTGGACTAATTGAGGTTGTATGGTGTGATTCTTTTGGGATGAAAACACTGAAATTAAAGTGAGCCAAGATATGACCCTTTTTATTAACGTATGACTCACTGGGGAAAAACATTAGACTTTTATTCTGGGTTATTAGTTTACAGTTCTGAAGTTGCTTATGAATTGTAGTTGTAAATTATCTGTCTTGGAAGTTTGTTTTTTTTTTTGTTTGTTTTTGTGGGGGGAGTTTAAGGTACTGTACTTTATGTAACTGAAACATATGACCAAACCTAACTGACGTGTGCCAGCAATACAACTCATTCTGGCCTGGGTCCTAAAATTTGTGCAAATCTTAGGCATAATCAATCCCTTTGATGATGTTTTGGGTCTGGAATAGATCACTACCCTTAGTATGCAGGCTCCCATTGTTTCTTTGGAGGAGCAGCATTGTTGGTAGAGAAGATATTTGTATTCATATATTGCTCCTTTCTGTGATCTCCTGCATGTTGGACTGTAATGCACAGAGATTAGTCCTGCATCAGTGTGCTGGGATAAAACTGAAGGCTTGGATGGGTTGTATCCATCTTTACCTTCTCCCCGGTTTTGCAGCTAATGAGTGGTGTGCAGACCACACAATGTTAACAAAATTAAATCTGGCTCAGGTATTCTCGCTTGGCTTGGCTAATCATTGACTCTTCCTTCATCCTGGCACCATGTAATGGCTGAATCCGCAACATTTCCACTCTTCCTCTTCTGGTTTCTTTGGATGGGTAATCAGGGGGCATGAGGTATCATTTAATCCAATTTGTTTAACATGGTGTGGAATAATCTGCAGCTTCTAGTGGTAGGAAGTGTCATATGGACATTATGACTGAGTGCTAATACTCAGTTCCAGAAATAAAGACCCTCATACTGGACCTTTTCGTGGCAAAAGCTGGAGATAATTCCAAGTAATATCTTCACCTTATTCCATCAGTCATGTCTGTGAGATGGGGTCATGCCATTTGTCAGATAGGATCTATTTGGAGTAGTATGGAGGAGCAGCTGAGTGAAGTCCTTCCAGTGAATAATCTCATATCTTTCTGGAAGTGAAGTTTAAAACATCAGTACTAATTATATATTGCCCAGAAATGTTTTCACAATTCTTACTGCCTACATGGCTTGGAACATCTAAAAGTACTGGAGCCTGAAGACTGGGCAGTTTATTACTTTTTCAAACTTTAGTCCAATCTATCCACTGTTGGTCCAGCCTTCAGGAGAAGTTGCAATCTGATGGGAGTCACTCAGAAATCTTATACTGTCTCCAGCTCTCTGTTCTGGAAGAGTCTGGAAGTGAAGGCTGTTTGAACACAGAGTCCAAGATAATTCCAGAGTCTGCATATTTCTGAGCAGAGCCATTCTGTCAGCCACTTTGCCTGACTGTATGTGTGCTGCCTTCTCTTACTGCTGCGAGTGGTCTCATTTGCTGTGGTTCATCTTGCCAACTAAACTGGAAAGATTGGTTTTATGGCAACATGTTAGGGTTGACTAAACTTTTTAATTCATGGCAAATGAGATCAAGGAGGAGGGTTTATATAGTTTCTTGAAAGACTGTTCAAGTCACTGTGCGTGGAAGGGAACAAATCCATATCTGGAAGTCATCTGCTGGAGCATATAGACAGGTAATTTCAAGCCCCTTGAACATCCCAATGTGCAGAGCCTCCTGGTTTCTCAGGGTGCAGGTGTGTTTGCAGAGAACGTGTTTATTGCTATTTTTACAGTTACGTAAACGAAGAGTAGGTGAGTGTGGCCAGGGAGAACCAACACACGATAATATGGCTAGGCAAGCCATGGGTTGGAATCCATTATACTTTAAATAATAGCTTAAAATTTTTAGCTGTCTGGATTTCCAAACACTGAATTTAATACTGATTTGTTTGAAAACTCGTGTGGTTGACTTTCTGAATTTTTGTGGGCTTTTTTTTTTTTTTTTGTTCTTTTTTAGAATTGTTAAATTACACTCGTTTATGTGGAAGGACTATTCAGAATAAGTATGACGTTTTAAATATTTTTCTCAGACATATAACTAATTTGATAAAGCATCGAGATGATGTCTGGAAGGCAAATATTCATTACTCTGGCTCTAATCTTGACAAAGGACTATTATAATTTGATATAAAAAAGAAAAAAAAAAACTTTAAAAATGCATTCCAAAACAATATAAACTTTATTTGAAATTTAGTAGTGAAATTTATGGTATGGCTTGTACTGTGTGTTTTAGTTTAATGTAATTAAAGGACCTTGGTATGGTTTTGTTTCAAGATGCTTCTTTTCTAATGGTGGGGACTGTAATTGGAGAGCTCTCTGCCTGCAGCAGTGAGTGGGCTCCAGACGTCAGGCTTTTTGTGCTTGTGTCTGGAGGATATTTCAGACCTCCTGAGGGAACATTCTCTTTTTGGTGTTGTTAGATTTGTCCTAGGTTTTTTTTTTTTCCTGTTCCTTTTGAGACCGTAATCTTTTCTATCTATCACTTAATAATGTTTCTCACCAGATCATTCTTTATCATAGTGATACTGTCCTTTCCTTTGTTCCTTTTGCTTGTCACCTCCCTTTCTCTTCTTCATTGCTGATTTATGGTTTTCTTTTCTAGGTAGAGCTACTTTTTTACTTTTCTCCACCATGCTTCTCATTTTGACCTGCAGAATTCTTGCTTCACATTTGAAAACTTCTTTTGCTTCTGTTGACATTAGTCTCAGCCCAGAATGGGACCTGCAAGGGTTATTTCCGTGACCGCCCTAATACTCCTGTGCCATCAGCTCTAGTCTAGTATCTACCCCTCTTTTCTTAATTGTTCCTTTTGTCAGTTTTAGTGGAAGTTTGAACTGTTCGCAAGGACACAAGGAGAAGTTGCAGGCTAAGGCAGCTGTGGATGAACTATTGTTATCAGAATTTACATTCATGATTCTCTTCTTAGTGTGTTGTTGGCAGAAAAGCACATGCTGAGGAGGAGGAAAGGAAGTACAAACAAGTAGTGGTTTACTGATGAAGACGTTTAAAGGAATTCTTTTAGCATAAAAAAGTTATATTTACAGCTTAAGAGAACTGGCTGGAAAAGGGAGAAGTCCTTTAACTTGTATAAGTGATGGCACTGCCCTCAGTATGGGTGCCGCAGTACTGTTAGGAAGAAACTCATAATCTGTGGATTTGGGGTGATATTTTCTATATTTAAGTTGTCTCTAGGAAGTTTTTTTGCATTTTTTCTATACCTTAATTTTCTAATTTTTTTTTTGGTTGTATAGGGAGAAGGCAGTCAGTGAATAAAGTGGAATAAACCAATGTGGCAATATTTAAATGGAAAGTGATTTGAACTAAGACTCCCTTAGTCATTGTATATCAGCCAAACCAGGACTGCCAAACTTTGCACTGCCAAAATTAAAAGTAATAAATTCTCTTTATCTGCATTTACTTTCCTACATCTGTCTAATAACCTGTCTTCATTATGCTGGGGAGTAGTATTGATACTAAACTCTTCTGATTGCAGTTCCAGTCCTTTCAAGTGAAACGTTACACTTTTGTTCCAACTGTTTTTCCTTTAATATAATTAAGAGGCCATAGGGTTTTTTTGACTCTGTGGCTCCATTTAGAAGATTTTATAGCATAGATTTGGGACTACAAAGCCTCTGTTTTCTTGTTTTCCTTATTTAAAATTATTCTTGCTGCATTTCTTAGGTGCAACCTTAGAATTTTATTAACTAGAAAAAGGGGTATCTTTTGAAAAAGAATTTTACATTTAGGAGAATTAAATGGAACATTTGCACCTCATTGTGCATTCTGAAGTAAAATTATTTAACAATATGGCTGGTGGATAAAATAGTGTGACAATATCTGCAATAAGTACCCACTGTCATTTCTTTTTCAGTCTGTGTAATGTAACTGCTTGAGTAATAGACTTAAAATATGTAAAATTTCAAGGCAGCAGTATGAAAACTTTAATTTTATACTGAAGTAAAGAATTAGAGAACCCCATTTCAATTATTTTTCACTACCTTCACTACCCTCATCTCTTAAGGCTGAGTTCATATTTCCTTTGGTAATTCAATCACTATTTCACTGTTGCTTAAATGGAGCATTATTTTGTTATTCCTTGCTAATTTGGGTATATCAAAGTAGTGACATTATTTGCACTGTTTCTGGCAAGAAAAGCTCAGATGTGTGAAACCAACTGGCTTCCCTTGTAAATTCCTTTTCCTCCATCAGTGGCAGCCTTGACTTGAATGTTATTGTGTATTTTAATGTTAGGGTTTTCTGAAGCTGTGTTTAGATAAAGTATTTTAAAAAAGGCTTTATGTATTCTGAAACCTGTGATGTATTACTGAAAATAAGTTGTAAATTTTCAACAAGCTGTACACTTCAGTCAGTGGATAGTCTGTGATTATCTATTGGTGTTAGTAAGTGGGAATTGGGATCTGTAGCCTCTGTCTCCAAATCCACGAGTGATTGATCCTGTGGCTGTGAAAAAAATCACATGAATAGAGGCCTGGGGCACTTCTTTTCCATAAAACTTGAGGAGAATCCTGCTGTATGTGTGCAGAAGTAGAATATTTTTTTGAAACTTAAAAAAAAGAGTATTTGTTAAAAATAAACACTTAAGACTAGCTTAAGAGGTTGTTACATGTAAAATGTAATCCATTTGCATGCTTCATTTCTTTTCAGCTTTTTCTCCTTTGCCTTTTCTCCACTTCATACACAGTGAACTTTGCCATCCTCATTTGTTAAAATGTTTTCTCCTTTGTTCGTAGTGTTTTATTTGTTTGGTTCTTTCGTTCTTTCCTGAATATATTTTTTTCCTTTCAACAGTTACTTTTTCTTTCTGCTCTTCTCGAGTACAGTGTCTGTGAGTACAACATTTACTGACTTCAATGGTGGAGGAAAAATTTAAGTAGTCTTAGAAATTTTAATGAATTTTCTGATGAGTTGGCATTCCATAACAATTTTATGAGTCTGAAGTCATGAAAAATTAACTGGCTGTCTTACAATACTAATTGAGTCCCCTGAATTCTCTATGGAAGAATGCCATGCTTAATGTCTTTCCTTCTATCTTTATACTAAACCAAAGTGGCAAAATTAGTAGCTTAGTAATAGGGAAATGAGAGGAAAATAAAAGAACACTTTTAGGTTTGAATGGAAGAGATAGATTCATGAAGTGCTGAATATAGCAAGAGTGCTTCACTGAGTAGAAACACTTCTGGAAAAAGTCTTGTAATTATTCTGTTGTGATTAAACATCCCCTTCCATTAGGAATGTTGAAGGAATACAGAAAAATTTTCTGAACAAAGCTCTGATAGAAATAAATCTGCTCAAAGATGTCAAGGGCAACAACAAGAACTTCTATAGGTGTATTGATGAGCAAAGAAAATCAAGGGAAAATGTGGGACCTCTCCAGACAGAAATAGGAGACCTGTGTACGTGGCACATGAAGGCTGAGGTACTCAATGGATTTTTGCCTCAGTCTTCATTGAAAAATGCTCCAGCCACACCAGCTAAGTCACAGAAGGCAAAGGCAGAGACTGGGAAAATGTAGAACTGCCTGCTGTAGCAGATTAGGTTTGAGACGATCTAAGCAACCTGAAAGTGGGCAAGTCCATGGGACCTGAGGAAATGTGTCTGTGGATCCTGAGGGAACTTCCAGGTGAAGTGGCCATATCAATCATATGTGAGAAGTCATGACAGTCCAGTGAGGTTCCCATGGACTGGAAAAGGGGAAACATAATTCTGTGTGTTATGAAACAAGGAAATAAAGATATGATTGGTGACAGCTAACATGGCTTTGCTAAGGATAAATCATGCCTGACAGATTTGATGTATTTCTACAACTTAATTTCAGCATTGGTGGATGAGGCAAGTTGGTCAGAGCATGGTGCTAATAACACCAAGGTTGTGGGTTCAGTCCCTGTACAGGACTTTCACCCAGAGTTGGACTCAATGATCCCTGTGGGTCCCTTCCAATACAGAATATTCTGTGAATCTACCTGGACTTGTGCAAAGCATTTGACACTGTCCGGCACAGCATGTTGGTCCCACAGCTGGGGAGACATGGATCTGACACATGGGTAACTCAGCACGCACAGAATTGGCAGGAGGGTTGCACTCCAAGAATTGTGGTCAGTGGGTCAATGTCCAAGGGGAGACCAATGATAAGTGAAATTCCCAATGGGTTGGTTTTGGGACTGGCACTGTTGAACATCTTTGTCAGCAATATGCACAGTGGGATAAAGATCTCCCTCAGAAAGTTGTCTGAGATCAACAAGCTGTGGTGCACTCCACACGCTGGAGGAAAGGGATGACATCCATAGGCATCTGGTTCCACCTGAGAGGTGGGCCTGTGCCAACCTCATGAGTTTCAATAACACCCAAGCACAAGGTCCTGCACCTGGATAAGGGCAGTCCCAAGAACAGGTAAAGGCTGGACAGAGATTATTCTGACTAGAATGAGAGCAGCCCTGAGGAGAAGGACTTGGTGTCCTTGGACCTGAGGAGAAGGTGTTGGTAGATGAGAAGCTCCACATGACCCAGCAATGTGCACTCACAGACCAGAAATCCTGAGTTGCATCATCAGTAGAAGCAGATTGTCCAGACTATAGATGTTAATAATTCTGATGCTTACAACATTATAATTTCTGTCCAGTTAACCAAGTATGCAGTACACACTTGTGTAAGAAACAGAGTATTCATGGACCTATGGTAGCAGGTAGGAGGGCCTTTATACTGAGTGTTCTGTAGTAGTAGTTTATGCTTACTCTTTATTTAAAAATAGCTGGTTATCAGGAATGAGTAGTTTTTACACACTCTTCCTCTAGATGGAACCACTCTGCTGCTTCACTTGGATGAAATACTATTTGTTTAACAGCTGAAGAATCTATTGCAGTGTATATTTGCAATCATGCATCTGTGTTAACATGTGCATGTGTGGCTTGGAGCAATCTGTGTGGCATTAGAGCGTGATGCAAGACAAGGAATGTTCCTGATGTTAGTGTTGCTTCTGGAAATAGACAATTTGAAGGTAGTGTTTGCAGGCTTTGATCTGTTACAGAGTAATAAAAATTACTATCTTTATGGGAATAATGACCTATTTATTCTACAGCTGGTGGAATGCTTCATTTTGTCCATCATCTCTATAAAGTTTATTTCATAGTTTATAACCAGACTGCTAGCAATAACACTTCCAATCTTCACATTTTATCATCTTTTCTGCTTATGGGTTTGTGTGCAGAACTTGGTTGACTATAGCAGACATTGATACCTCTATTTTCAGTAGAAACATCTTGCTTCATTTATTGCTTCTCTATTTCCATTTGTTACTTCCAGAAACTATCCCAGTCAAAATATCTCTCTTATTCTTTACTAACACTTTTCCCGTATTTTCTGATCAAGAGTTTTTTTAGTAAGTTGTGAATACAACTTTCCTAAGATTCCCCTGCTTTTACCTGACTTAAAAATACTCTGTTTACCTCTTGTTTTTTCCAGTTGTTAATGCAAGCTACATGTATTACATAATATACTCTTCATGTTGTTTTCTTTGAACTGTAAGCCACAGATTTTACTTACTCTGGATAGTTTACTGTTTGTAAGAGCAGCACTCTTTCTAAGGCCTGTGTCACTGCAGGCCATGCAGAAGATTCCACAGATAGAGTAGTTGGATTAATTATCTGCCTAATCAGAATCAAACATAGTAAAGTGTTGTCCGAAGGAGAAGACAAAAATGTAATACAGTTAATTTAATGGTTTTTAGTCTTCATTTTCTCATGGAATACTGAAAGTATGCTGAAAAAGCATGACCCTATACAAAACGAGCATCAGTAAGTAAATATAAGATGCTGGTTCTTACTCCCCAGCAGCTAAGGAAAGAAAGGCTTAGTCATGCAAATATTTTAGAACTTATCAGCAGAAATCTAATTGAGAGGTTAGAAATCAGATTAATTTAGATCATGTTCATATGGAATAATAAGCTATTTGAACGGAAAGAATTAGAGACATGATAAAGAGACATTTAGAGAGGTTGTCAAAGACAAGAAGTCAGCAGACCTGGAGGAGGTTTGCCATGTGTATAGAAAAAATAGGTGGAGAGGAGTCACACTCATGGGACCTTCTTCTATGGAGGAAATGGTTAATATTGTTATGAACTACTGCACACAGTTCATTAAAGATATATGTATAATTTCATTAAAGATGTGTGTTTGCATGTGTCTGAAACCACAGTACCATAATTCAAGTAAAATGGACAGCAGAATTTTTGTTGATTTTAATTAATCCATGTTGTCTAATGATTGCTGGTAATTGTTAAAGTATTGTCATGTTTATCTTTTGAATTGTCACTGTGCCATTATTTATTAATCTATTTGCATTTTACTAATAGGCTTTCTCTACAAGGATTAATGTGTTTGTGTAGGTTGCGTATGAATTAGAACACATACTTTAGGAGAGGACATCAGGTGCAACGAGTCACCAAAGGGCAGGAGAGATGAAAGAAGTCTTATCCTGACTGAGGCAAAGAATTGTGCTTTAAACTCGGCAAGCCCATGAAATGATGCCTTGTCTAAGAAGGAAATATTTGCATCTCTGAGGAAGCAAAAAAGGATTTGTTTTGAGAGGAAGGCTAACCACAGAGTTATGTATGCTGTGAGGAAATAAATTAAGTCTCAGTGACAAAAGTTGAGGGAGAATTCAATGATCAGGTTAATTATAAAATGCTAAGTGCTTCACCAAAAACAGGTACTCAGTGGGAGTTGCACCCTGAGGGTAAAGATATGCAGAAAGATGGAAAATGGAATAGAAACTCAGGAATGTCAGGAAAAGGAAAGATTCAGCTTCCTTACCTTTATCTTCATTAAAATATTTAACTATTGACTGTTTTGAAAGGTTTAAGGAAATATTTTTCTTTTTGTTTTAATCTTAAATGGGCTTGTGTCAGGGGTTGGAAAACTCCTGGTTAATAACATACCTCATCCATGGCTATTGTGAGTCAAACAATTAATTCACTATCTTTTAAGAAATATTCTGTTTGTCCAACGTGTGTCCAGGGTGACCAGTGGTAACAAGGTTTGCTCTGGAAAAGGGTGTCCTAGGGTCACATGAGTCTGTGTGTCCCAGTCACTGGTGGGGGAACTGAGACAGCAGTTTTTAAATGGGTCTCCAGTGAGCTTGCCAAGAAAACATTTTAAAACTGTTTCCATTGTTGTGATCTATGATGATACATCTTCCCATCCATATGGAGTAGAATTTCTTAAAAATTAAAAAGGTTTAACAAACAACCAACAACCAAAAAAACCCAACACATTCCCCCTATCTCACACACACACACACACACACACACACACACACACGCACACGCACACACACACACACACACACACACACCCCGCAAAAAAAAAACCAAAAAACAAAAACACCAAACCCAAAATTAATTAAGAAGGCTTCTTAGGAAAGCTGGAGAATTGCACAGCAATTCTCTCCTGGTCTGAAATGCAGTGACCTGGCTCAGCCTTGCCATTGCCAAGCTCCAGCCAGCTGCAGACGCAAGACTTCCTGCAGGAAGTCTTCCTTCCTTCAGGTGTGCATTTGAAAATGTGGTGTTTATGCCAATATTTTCCTTTTGTTTTATACTTATTTTTGAAGTTGCTTTGGATTCAAAGAGATAAGACATAGTGTCATCATGTTTTCATGCTAGTACTGTTACTTACATTTCAGGAGTTGACCCCAGTCTTAGTTATGTTTCTAAGCTGGATAAAGTGATCCTTGTAAATTTTGAAGAAAAATGCCAAAGTACTGTAGACTGAAATAAACCTCAGGCTTGAATTGAAATAACTTTTTCTTCAAAGAGAGAAATAAAAAGGAGACAGAGGAGCAAATAAATACTCTTTCCAGAAATAGTGATATTTACCTGTGATACAGGCAGAAATCACAGAGGTGGTTTTTGTTCAGTGGACTCTCTGCAGTCACTCATGGCAGGTCTGGATTCAAAGGAAAAATCTCTGTCTTCTTGTGCAAAGCTTGCTCACAGTACCAGTTGTTATTGTGAGGCTGTGTCTCAGAAACACTGAACAGAAAGACTTTCGGTACTCTTAGAGAAATGGCATGATTATAGGCAGAAAAAATTCTTAGATACTGTAAAAATTCAAAGGGAATAGTGTAGCTGTTTGGCATTAGGGAAGTCATATATATTCTAGAAAAAATAAATGTATTCAGAGTACATGGATGGTAGATGAGACAGAAAAGGAGTTTATGACTAGTGCAGTAAAATTAAAAAGTTCAAGAACAGTTCAATCAGCTGGAAATAAAAATTGTAAAACTGCCAAAGTCAGTGAGACCCAAAGCAATTTGCTGATTGAATGATGATCACATGTGCATGTGCCTGTGGGTTCTGTTTAGTTTTTGTACTTTCATGCTGTAAATTTAAAGCATGCTAGAAAGAGACAAATTAGACCACAAAATAAAACTTACGGTGTCATTAGAGCTTGTATTCTTTTTTTGTGTGTGTGTGTGACAAGTCTATGAGGTGCTCTCCCAATATGAAGGTGTATGAATCACAAATTGAGGGTAACTTCTCTGTCACTTTGCTATCACTTAACATGTAGATTTCCGCCCTAGAAGGTGGAAAAATATTTTTTATTTTATTTTTTAATAAATGATTTCAGTCTTGTTCCTTGATTTAATATAGCAAATTACATTAACAGTTCTTAATATAAGAATTTATTTTGCCTAGAGAATTTGTGGATGCCTCATCCCTGAAAGTGTTCAAGGCCAGGTTGGATGGAGCTCTGAGCAACCTGGTCTAGTGAAGGGCATAGCCCATGGCAGGGGGCTTGGAATTGGGAAATCTTTGAAGTCCTTTCCAAACCAATAAATTCTATGATTCTATGAATATAAGGGACTAAATTACTGAGGTAAATGCAAAACTCTCACTGTGATTTCAATAGGTTAACTTTTTCAGTTTGAACTTCGGAACTCATTGTATTTCCCAAACTGAGTGATGCAGTGTGGTATTGTTATCATGGCACTACAGACCAGTTTGTCCAAGCTGAAGGGCTGGCCAGTGACAGTGACCATTATGGCCAAGGAAAAATTGATTATAAGAAATTCCTTCTTTCTGGACTGGGGAATTGTTTACATTTCCCAATAAGAAGTTGATGAGAAAATAAAATGTATCAGTTACTCACAACTCAGTAAAGTCTGTTGCCCAGGGCAAGCAAATTGGATGAATTTAAGGCCTATTTGGGGGAATTGTAATGGAGTCTTGCCAAAACTAGATGCACACTCCATGAAGCTGGAGAAGGTATGATCAGGACTATTTTCAGCCACCTAGGCTGGTTTTCCTGTTTTGGTTTCAGCTTGTTGAGGCAGGATGTCTGTGCCAGCCTAGCACCAAGAAGAATATATGGGAACATGTGGGCTGCTGCTGTGCTAGGCAAACCTGTTCTCCAAATGCTCCAAAGTCTCAGAGATCAGGGGAATATCTGGCTTCACACATTTTGTAAAAACAAAGTTTCAAGACTTTGCCAGTGGCTGCACTCTGCTGTGAAGGAGGACAAAGTAGAGACCCCAGGAGAAGCCATTGCTTCTGTGCTGCTGCAGCTCCCTCCTCCTGCATCTTCCTGCCTCTTCCTACCTCCAGCCTGCCTCTTCCTGCCTCCTTCTGCCTACTCCTGAGGAGGAAAAGGAGGAGGCTGGAGTGATGCTGCCTCTTCACCAGCTTAAATTGAAGCTCTGTGTTACATATTGTGAATCACATTGAGATAAAGATGTTTCTGGCAGGTTATGAACTTTGTAAGAATCTCTCCCGTTTTTCCCTCACATAAACTCTTTTGGATTTGCAGAGTGGTCTGTCCCACTGGCTCTTCTGAGCTCAGGAGACCACTCTCTGGCACTACTGACAACTGGACACTCCAGTTAACCATAAATTGCTGCCCATCGTTGTGTTATTTGCTGATCTCTTTCATCCCTCAGTGCCCGAGATGTGCTCCTGAGCTTGCTCTGCTGCTGGAACATTTAATTTGATGCATGAAAGATGATGTAATTTGTGGCCTTTTTCCAGTACACTACTCTCGATTATATTGGATTGTGTTGGGCAGCCCAGAAAGATAATCTGTGTATATAATACGTAAATATTAGCTAGCCAAGCTGAACTTTATTTAATTACCTTTTCTTTGTCCTCTCTTCTGCCTTTTCTCCCCAGAATGTCTCTTTGACTTTAACTACAAGGGCCAGAGCCAAGTTTCCCTTAATCTGTCCTGCACTAGCTGCTCTGACCACTCTTGCTGTCTTCCCTGCATGTAGGTGCTATAACATGAGAAGCAGAGGTACAGATCCATGGTACCATTTTGCCTATAGCAAATACAAATATGAGAAAAGAGAGATTAAGAAAAGGCTGTATAAGCCAGAATATTTCTTGATGCATGGTCTTCAAGTATTGCAATCTTTTAATAACATTTTTGAGAGCATTTTTGCTTTGAAATCAGTGCTTTACAGTATGTTGCTTGTCCTTGAGGAATGATGTGACATAGTAGGACAGACTCTGATTTAAACTGGCTTTTCACTGATGATTTCATTGATTAAGAGACAACGTTGTGTGAGCTTAAAATGAAACTGTTTCTCTGAAAGGTTTCATAGTTCTAGTACTGATTTTGAATATCCTCTTCTAACCTCCATTGTTTTTAGCAATTTGGGCTTGAAATGCTTGATAATGTTGTCTAACAGCAATATCTAATAAACTTTGTTACTGCTATAGTCTAGGGTATTTGGCTTTTCAGTCCATGACATTTTTCAATTGATAGCCACAGGAAAACAGGATCATCTGATGGTGTATTTAATTAGAGTTAGAAGTAAATAAAAAGTTTAAACAAATTTTTGTTTCCCCAAGCACCGCTATACTTTTCATGGCTTTGCTTGTGTGTGTACAATGTTTTCGTTATTTTGTTGCATAAAATATTGCATATGAGTCAGCTCCTTTTTTTTTTTTTGTCACTGTGTGTATTCTGAAGGAACTGTTTGAGTGGTCATAAGACAAAGAGCATAAAAATAAAAAAGAAAATATTCAAGTCATGTCAGTAACTCATAGTAAAGGATATTACTCAGCTATTCAAATAATTGCATTCAAAAGCATTTATTTAACATATATATTTTTGGATGAGAGATGCACACAAATGGGTTGGGGTAGTAGGTTCCATAGTGCACTCACTGTACTTTAGATTTTCTTATATAAGAACTGTACAAAACTTTTCATGTAGAGAAACAATTAATACATTTTAAAGAGAGAGAGACAAGAATTCCTTTTGCTCACAAAGGAATTTTGAGGAATTTTGTTTCATAGAAGCACTATTAGAATTAATATACTATTTCAGGAATTGATACCTTTCTTAGAATGTAGTACATCTTCTTTTACAAAAAGGTTTGATTTGCCTTGCCATTGATTATTGATAGTTTCTTTTGATTATTTTTCTTAGTGATTTTGAATACAATTTAATATGTGACACTCAGCAAATTTCGGTTCTTTGAGTATTTTTAGTGCTTCCATTATTATTTATATACAATGAACTAAAATACCACTGAAATACTGCATTTACATACTCTTCAAGCTTTCCTTTGCCGTGAGCATGTAGTTAATTTTCTACTTATAAATATCTAATGTGATTTTTTCATTTGCCTCTAAAGCATGATGCAGAATCCAGTAAAAATCAGATATTTTTGTTTTCCATTCTTGTGGTGAACCACTTTTTTTTTTACTTTCCTGCATTTTTAGAAAATTTTGGAGTTTTTTTATTGCCGAATAGGACAGGTATGGAAAGAAGTTTTTATCCTACCAGCCTTAGAAAGTAAGTACAGGAACAGATACTGTACGTTATTAATATCCATCGAATTTCTTCCTGTTCTGAGAAACATAATCTCTGAGTCAGCTGCAGTATCTCAGATAATATACTTTGAAAATATGAATGATGATTATAAACTATGACAAATGCTGAAGAATTATTTCTGAATCAAACTTTGAGTTATCTGAATTTTGATTGCTTTTACAGCTTTGCAGCTGGGGCCTCTTTGTAAATCCATCCCATTTTCTTACTTCTCTGCTGGGCTGTAGCAGCTGGGCATCAACCTTCTTGCCATGTTGCCTGACTGCTCCATTCATCCCAGGCACACAGACTCTGAACTGTGCAACTTGGAGGTTTTCTACAACATGGCCTATATTCCAGAAGATTTTTATTTTGAATGAGATCAGAGGAAATAAGCTGATCCTTTGAGAAACACTGGTTACCAATACGATTTGTCTGTGGGGATCTGCCTCGAGCAGGCGTTGGTTTGCTGCTGTCCTTTGCTTGGCTGGCCAGGCTCGGTGGTGATTGCACTGCTGGCTGGGGCTCAGGGGAGGGACACGAGGCTGGGAGTCAGAGGACGTGGAGGGAACCTCAGCAGCTGGGCTGTGCATCCAGGAGTCACTTGGTGGCAGGGAGGAGATGACCACTGGGATTTGGAGCTGTTGGGGACAGCAGCTGGAGGGCACGGTGTCGAAGCTGCAGTATCAGTAAGCAGCAGACTAACCGCGTGTCTCATCCTTTCTGCGGCCCGGCCGTTTATTTCTCTGCGTAAAGAACAGCAATTATGGTTTGGCAGCCCGTGTCACGGTGTGTTATGTATGCAATGGCTTTTCTTTAATGATCTTCATTAAGCAGTGCAGTCTTGTAATGTTCTAATTGCTTCACAAACTTTAATGAGTAAATTGGCAGCATTTTTTTGCAAGGTCACAGTCTTATTTCTGTTTTATATCTGGAGAGAAGACACAATAATTCCAGCATCTGCTTATTCTGAAGAGACAAAATGAATGATTTGGATAACATGCATCTGTTTCAGCCACAGCTCTGAACTGAGGACAGTAGCTGTGGAGCTTGTTGCAATCAAAATCAAGCATACATTCATATGGTTTCTGGTGGTGATGGTGCTGGAACTTTTATTAAAACCTATAAAAAAAGGAAAACCTGGAATAAGAAAGCATTGGGATTAGAAATCAGTTTTTTGAAAGTTAAAACATCCTAGAATTCTGTGTACATGCTGCAATGTGGTATTTAAAGACCAAGAACCAAATTCTCTTTTTTTCGTAGATTATGGCTATTTTCATCACTGGATGGCTGATAAGGAAAAAAAAAAATCAATTTTCTTGATGTGAGACATCACTTTCTTTCTGAAGGCAGAGCTAACAAATGTAGGGCAGGAAGAGAGAGGATAGTTTAATGAGTAAAATGGAAATAGATTTGGTGCTTGCTTGGCTTTTGGCAAGGCTCAACATTTTGCTTAAATCAGAAATTCCGTTAATGGTCTAAGTGTCTTGTGTGCTACCATTTGGGAATACCCAGCTTAAAACAGGTCTGTGATCTCAAAATTGAAGTGATGAAGATTTATTTGCAGAACTGCTGAGTATGCAATGCAGAGAAAGTCTGCAAGTATGCTCCAAATACACAAAGCATTACAGAATGTTCAGTTTTTGAAAGGATCAGACCAGAATCCTCTCAGACTAGATTCCTCATTAACTAATGGACTCATCTGGAATATATATTCCAGCTATCAAATGAGAATAGCAGCAGCAGCTTCCCTCACAAGCATGTTCTGAAAACGTGCTCATTAAAGACAGAAAAACTATTGGATGTTGCAGTGACTGTACAAAAAGTGCCACATCAGAAAAGAGGGGATGCATAGTGCAGAATATTTCTGTCCTTTTAGGTATAATTTTTAGTATTGTCCCTCTTATGAGTACCTTCTGTTTTCTGCAATGAGATTTGTGTCCTCTGGAATTAAAGATTGCACCATAGGTCCTACTTATAATAGGGTTAATTTCTTGACTTTCTAGTCTTGTTAGCATCTAAATTTTCAACCTTTATTGTCTTTTATTTCATTATATTTTAGCAGTAGGATTTTTTTTATGTATGCCATCGGCAGAAACTTAGCTGCTTAAAGTAAAATTCAGTATTTCGAAATCCTTCTGTGTGAGGGAATAAGTTTAGTTCATTTTATTTGAGCACATCTGGCAAGCCATTAGCAGCTGCTGCTCTAAAATTCTGTGAACTGAGTTAATATTAAGAAGGAGAAAGCTCAAATGCCATCTGTTTTTCAGCTCATATGTATAGGACCAAGTGTGTATTTATGGTCACGGTATATAGGGACAGATCTGATCTAATCCTTTCTACACCAGTGACAGTCCTGTAGGATACCTTTGTGTTGGATGCTAATGTAACAGACTCTAGACTTATGTTTTTTAACTTTCAGAATGGAATAAAGTAACTTCTCTGTGAAATATTTTCTTTAATATGTCTAGACATGGTATATGTGAAACACAACTGTTTCTAATAACTGCTTAACATCTCATTGAGAATTTTTCAGTGCATAAAGTTTCCCCACTGCTGGATTTATATCCAGTCATATACCTTTGTATTCCACCCGTCCAACTACTAGAGTTTGAATCTCAGTGCACTTATTGAAGGCAATCATCCACTCTTTTATTTGAGTTCAAATTATTTAAAGCTACAGATAATGCTTCAGCTCCATGAGACTGACTAGACTTACGAAAAAGAGGGGGATCTAATTAAAAACTGTGTGCATATAAACCTTCTTTCTAGTATATGCAATGCAGAGTGTACCAGACTTAGCTTCTGATTACCTACAATGTGGACTAGAAATAGGCAGAGGACTATAATTATTTAAAAATCAGATCATTATTTCCAGTGCGAAATACACACATTTTATCTCTGTCCCAGTCACATAAGCAGTTTCTAGAGTTTCTTTTAACAAAACAGGAAGTTTATGTTGCCACCTTGGAAAAGACCTTAGTATTATTTTAATACCCACAAACAAATTATGGACCATCCACAAATTGAATTCTTGCAATAATAAACTCATTGCATTTATGCAAATACATTAAATAATCAGTGTAAAGTGACAGATGATGCTTGAAGCATAATCTAGGTCTGTATCATGAGTAGATAATAATATTAAGTTATTATTTAGGAAGTCCTAGAAAAATGGTATGTTGTCATGCAGACTGCCTCTGTCTGTCACATTCACAGTGTCTGTCAGCTGGACTTAATTTTGCATATTTTTTAAAATGCTTTTTATCAGATTGCTCCCTTGCTCCATGTCACCATCTTCTTTTCTATTTTGTGTTTTGTTTTCTTCTTTTCAAGATAAAATACCACTATTTTAGGATGGTACTGTACCTTTTTTTACCTCATAGTTCATATTTGAATATATTTGAATTAATATATATATTTGAATATGGTTCAGGTAGGTCACCTTCCTAATTTAATGATATGCTTTGGAAAAAGCACATTTGAATTAAATGCTCTTGGTAAGTTGTGTAGATACTGTCAGTAGGATTTGCAGATGTTATCCCAGGGAGGGATGATGCTTCTCACAAGTCCAGTGCTCAGATGCCATGAAGGTACACTTGGACTGGATCCATGTCTGAGCAGTAGCAAGGAGGTACACAGAACACTTTATAGGTACCTAGTGCCACTCTTTGAAGCTTTGTGGTGAATCTGTGAGACTCCAAGAAACTCTTCCATCTGGAAATGGTCTGAAACACTCCCCTGTAAATTCATGTGGCTACTGAAAACAGGATCCCTTTTCTCTCGTCTATAAAGCCAGTGCAGTCTGGCTGGTTCCCACTGCACTGTTTCTCTTTTAATGGACTGCTCCAAATGCTCTCATACTGTGCAGTGAAGCATAAGTATTTTGCAAATGGTACTGGCCTGTGTGCTGAGTGAGGAAGCAGAGGTCTTCCTGTATAATCCGATTTCAATCAACTCACTCTAATCACTACTGATAGTTGCAAAATTTAGCCTGGATCTGCACTGGTAATCTAGATTGACAGGAGGTAAAAGTAAAAGGACAGAAGGGCAGAGGAACAAAGAGAAACGAGCAGAAACAGTGATTTTCAGCGTTCGCCTGCCGCTCCGGGACGCGTGTCCGTGCCGGCGGTGAGCCCGGTGCTGCGGGAGGGTGCTGCGGGAACAGGTGCGCTCTGCGGGGCTGGGGCGGCAGCCACCCCGCCGCGGGCACCGACGGTACAACAGGTACCTGCACGAGCTGTGGGCATGCCTCCTTTATGGACATCGAGGTCCTAATTCTCTTTATTGCTCTGAAGATCCTGGGGTCGTGAGATAGGCATAGCAGCAGTTAAACAGCGCAGCCAGCAACTGTGTCTTTGACATCTCCTGAAGGCTGGTGGCTCCCAGTGCTGGGCTTCATTCTCCTGCAAGATCAATGCTTAGCTGGAAGCTTGGAGGATAACTGGACTCTGCATTTTCTCACTGGGCAGGTGGAGTGTCTGTGAGAGTAAGTCCCTGTGACTTTTGGTTTTAACTTTTCAAAGAGAAGAGCCAACTTTGGATTTCATGGATACAGAGAAATACAGCCAGCTGCTGCTGGAGACAGATATGTCTCAGTTTGATTGGATTGTACATCAGGAAGAAAAATGACTTTTTTTATTGCTACCTGAGCACATGCTCAGTGTGCCTGTGTCAGCCAGGCCAAGGAACTCTACATCCTGGGGTAACCAAGGCACCTGGACTACCCCTCCATCTGACTTTCCATGCTGGTGGGGCTGTTGTTGGTCGTTTCAGCCTTGCATGTTGCCATGCTAAAAACACCCAAGGCTAAAAATGTGTCCTGGGTAAGTACAGAAGCGTGCACAAAGTTTCTATAAGTGGATTTTTCAAGAATATGTGAATATGCTTATCTCTATATATGTGGAAGTATAAATGTAGACTGAGGTGTAAGGTAGATGAAAAGATTAAAAGTCATTGAAGATAAGAATTATTTAAAATATTTCTAAGAATTAAGAAAAAGCACATTATTTTGAACACTGGTATTTTGAAAGAACTGTACTAGGAAATATAACAATGACAGACTTTCAACTTACTTGTTTATTATATATACTTTCCATCTATGCCAGTAAAGCATTTGTGCTATGTACTTTGAAATCAACTGAAAAAAATCTGTGGCATTCAGGATGCAGACTTAAGACTTAAAAACTAAGGTTTAAAGATTTTGAGGGGATTAATGAATAACTGTAGTTTAATAGCTATGTTTTTATATTTCAGTGGTTTGATACTGTAGGTGTTCTTCTATGTAGTATGATTCACATCTTTAAACACTATTTAAAAAGTCCCAGGAGTTGTTTCAGTACGTTGTAATAAGTTATAATACACAGTGGGATGAGGGAGTCCACATTCCATGTATTTTCTGTTGACTTTCTTCTTTTTTACTAAGGAAATACATTGTTATTTTCTCCTTCTCAATTATTTCTGTATCAGAAACTAGGATTCCCATTGGGGAGTAAAGTAAGCCATGAAATATAATTCCTGAGTTAACAGTGCCCTTTGCTCACACACATCATGTATGATTATACAATGGTAGCAGCACACAGCCTGCTCCACCAAATAAACACAATTATCATCAAATCCCAGTTCTGCACTGGGTCCTGGCAGTGCTGGCCACTGCTCAGTAGATAGCTTTAGGGCTTCTTCAGTGACCTCACCGAGTCCCAAATATTGTCCCAAGTGTTCTCCATAACTGCATTACCTTGTCTACAGTGCTGGGGTTGTTCAGCAGTAAAGGATGTCACTGCCAGCTCTGAGGTTCAGATACACTCCCTTCCCTGCTGTGGAAATGCATTCAGTTTCAGATGACTTAGAAATTTAAGTGTGTCCATGAAGCAGGCTGTGGTTGCATATGAGTCTAGCTGAGAGATATTTGTATCCCCCAATTTATGTACTGGGTGATAAACTGCCCACATACAGAGTGTCTCTTCTTGGAAGTAGAAATCTTGTAAGTCTGCAGCTGTGATGGGCTCCAGGTTTGTCTATTTAAATACAAGGTATATTTAGGTATTCAAATACCTGGTGATTATGTTGGAGAATGCTGAAATACTTACTCTTACTCATAGTTTTGAGCTGTCCAATAGTCACCAAGGATAAAAGAACTAAGTCCTTTCTTGGTCTCCATCCTTTCATTACCAATTTGCATAAAAAAAGGCAATAGATCTATGTTGTCATGAAAATGGTAAATTTTGGTAATCGTTTCAACTGGGTGATTAATACAGAATTTATCTGTCATAGCACAGCCCTACATTGCAGACATTAATGACCTTTAATTGTTTCACTAAACCCAGAATTGCACATGTGAAATGTATAAACTATAAACTTATTTGAAAATCCCAGTGCAAAAATGACAAATTACATGATTGCAACTGTGTGCTATATAAATAGTTACAGCATCCAAACCACTGTAGCATCTTGGATTACTTCTACTTCATGTACCATTTCTTCCTTTAAATGCAAACCACAAATAAACCTGCAAAAATTATCTGTAAGGATTTCTGACTTAATTTTTAACTAAGCGTATTCTATTAGTAATTTACGATTGTAACTGGATAGCTGTTGGAGCAAAACAAAGAAATTAGTAGTTAAAAAAAGATGGAGATAATTTTATCAAACTCTTGCATTCATCTCTTTCTCTTTGGTTTTCTTGGAGGCATGTATGTTTAATCACTTCTTTAATCACTTTAGATCTGTCTTTTTCAATATAATATAAAAGTTATTCACTACTAAGTGATGGAAGGTGTCACTTCCTCAGTAAGTATAATTTGTGACCAGTACTTTAATTGAGAAGAAGAATACCTATTTCTCTGAGGATGCTTAAAACAAGTGAAAAAGAATAGTGGGGTTTTCTTTTAATGCTTTAATATTTTGAAAATCTGACATACCCTACAGTGAAGTAGAAGGGCACCTTAGAGAATCAGATAGCTGCTCAGAGTATCACTTGGTTTAAATCCCAACAAGTGGAGATTAACTTTAACTCCTCGAAAATCTGGATTTTGACTCTGGAAGTTTTACCTGTCTGGAGATTTATCTTGACCTTTGTGCATATGCAATGAAAATAAAAGAATCACAAAGATAAAAGTGCATGATAAATATTTTGGCTTTAATTTAGCAAGATGCTTTGACATCTGCTGAAATTTCAGTTTAATTTTCACCTGCTTAAAACTTGAGACTTTGGCCACTTTTTGGCGACCGCTTTGCTGAATCAGTGTTTGCTAAATCTTTGCTATTCTGTAATTGAAGCTGGCATTTGGTCCTTGTATGTTTAGCACATAATGATTTAAGGACAGAAACCACGCTATGCTGGTGTATCTTTTTACAAAAAACCTGCTGCCTGCATAATTTATAGTTCCTCTTCAAGGCTTCAAGGTGCCTACCTGAGTGCTTTCCCCTGTGAATAAGAAAAACCAAACCTTCTACATCCTTTTAAAACTAGGCAGCTTCTGCAACCTTTGCTAAAATTTTGTACCAATGTGTCTGACAGTCCCTGACTGCTGCAAGCCCCTTCACATCAGAAGTTGCAAGGCTTAGAAGCTAATATCCAATGTCTTTCAAGAGCTGGGGAGTCATCAACTTTTTAGTGGGTTGTTTCTTTCCCAGAAGTGCTTCAGATACCATTTGATAGACCCCCATGTCTTCAATAGAGGTTCTGTGAATATCAGCCTTGGTTTTGTGCTAAGACCAAGGTGTGTGGGGTCTGGCTTTTTAAAGGCACTAAATGGTCTCCTACGAGCTGTGGGAACTTTAGTTTTAAATTATGTAGAGAACATTTTCACTTTTCTCTCTCTCTAATGGCTGTTGGTGCTGCCACGTGAATATTTTTGAAGATCACTGGAAAGAACTGAGGCTGACCTAGACAAGATGACTTTAAAATCTGTTTGTCATCTAGTGCCTTGGGGTTTTTTATATTTGATTTGCAAAATGAATTCATTTAATTATCCCTAATGGAATAATTTTGTTAAATTGACTCCTATTGACACAAATTTAATTTTCATTGTCTAATATAAGCAATTTGATTGTTTGTTACTTTATGTAACAAAGCTACCTTTGAGCTCTGTGACAACTGTATGTAGGACTTGTACCTGTGGAAAAGGCAGTAGGTTACAATAAATGCAGCTATGGGGCACGGTGTATTTCTTTAAACTGTGTTTTTTACCTAAGCAGCAGATGGTTGTGAGAATTGAAAAGAAAGGAACTTTGAAATTTGAAATACCATAGCTTCTTCAAAATATGGTTCTATACATGTTAAGGAAAGATGTCTCCCCTATGAATTTGTAAACTACTTGGCTAGTCTGTTATACCAGTATATTAGAGGAGAAAGCACCTTCCAGTATTCTATAAAAGGCATTTAATTGTGACCTGATATAACTTACAAGGGTACCACCATTTTAGGGTTCTAAATGCATCCATTTTTACCTATCCAAGCGTCCTCTGGCCTTTGAAAGGAGCCCTGCTGGAGGGCCACAAACCTTGACTCTGTGCCAAGGCAACCTACTGAGCAGAAAGGTCATTGAGCCACAAATACCCAAAATAAATTCTAGCTCTTTAGCTGAAAGCTGTAAAGCTGCCTGCCATGCTCTGCCATCAGTGGTTATAGACTGTGGTACCCACTGCAAAAAAAGAGCAAAGTCTGTGTGGCTCTTTGGCAGAGTAGCTCTTCTTCCCTGAAACACAGGGTGGGAAATCTGCTGCTTTGTTTTTTTACTGTAAGTAGGATGCTTGTGAGTGCACACATAGTTTCTGTTTTTATTAGTATTTAAATTGAATTGTCAGTGTTGGTATTAAAGTGATAAATCTTCTTGATTGCACAGTATCTTTTATCTCTGTGTTCTTACTTAATAATGCTCTGTTGCACACCTTGTATCTCTCAACTTCAAAGGAGTGGAGTTTACAGAGGAGGAAGACTGACTTTTATGTAATTAATGAAATTATAATTCCTGGTGAATTCCCTCAGCTAATAAGAGGGATTGATATTTCTATCTCACATTATTACTTAAAAAGTAACATGCAGTGTTACAAAGGTACAGAAAGGGAATGAGAAAAGAAGAAAAATAGAATGTAAATAGTGAAATATGCTTGAAATATCATGTAATGTGAAAAAATGGAGTGTTATGTAGTCAAATAAAAAGGGAGAGCAAGGGATAAAATTCTAAGGGAGAAAAGAGAGAAAAAGAAAAGGGCATAGAAAAGAAAATAGAGCTTTGAATCTTAAGATATGTGATATTATTAGGAAGGATTAAACAAATACAGAAACACAAAGAGGAGGATGTGGCTACATTAGGAGCTCTATTTTTGTACACTTGGGGTCAACTTGAAAATAGGAAATGAAACAAGTAGTTTGAAGGGAAAGACAGTGGAAAAAGCTTGGAAATAATAGGAAAGTTATCTGGGCATGATTTCATGTTTACCCTAAAACATGAAAGGTAATGGTAATACAAATGAAATTTGATGTGCTTCTAACAGAGGACAAAAGGTTCCCTTGGATGAATTCCCTTCAGCTGAGGTTCTTCAGGCACATGGATGCGAGGAAAACTTGGAGAGATGTACCTGCTATTCACAGGCATGCTATTGCTATTGCTCTGCTGTGGGTTAGTATTGATCTTGTGGAGAGACTGCAAAAGTGCATGAAGTCAGGAAATACTGATGGTGCACACCTCATCTCTCTGTGAAACAGTAATAAAACTATTGCTTGTTTCACAGCACTCTTTTAAAGTGTTACTGAAGGAGGGCAAGCTGGGGTTTGATGGAAGGTCTGTGGAGAGAGCTCCTGACTGCAACAGTATCTCCCTGGACTTAGAGATGTATCCATGCAATAAGTGCAGGAGTATGTGGCAAAAAAGACAATTAATTGATTACTCAAATCTGGCTTGCATGGAGGACTTTCATCCTTTGATAAATCATGGCTCTTGGCATTTAAAGATTGAGACAGCTAAAACAGCTGTAGGTATTTTTTTATCTGAAATGCATCATTATTGGTGAAAAAAAGAAAAAAAATCTTTTGTGTTACATTGCCTTTGAAGTTCTGTTTCTTTTCAGTAAATTGATGGGTTGCTGTTTTGGTTCTGTCTTGTCCTGGTCTAGTGTGTGCTAATGTGATACAATGCTCACTCTGTCAAATAATCATTGACTGAAATGACATTATAATTTGCTTTTTCTGGTTGTTTTCAAGTCCTTAGTTTCTAGTGGAGACAGCTCTTAGCATTCCTGAGTAATAAAGCAAGCTTTCTCAGCAAACTTCTTATGACATGTTTGGCTCTCTCTGCTGGCAGCAAAGATTCTTTTCTAATAATAGAGGCAGGTCTGGGTTGTCTCCATCCTTCAGAGGCAAACCTTTTGTGAAAGCTCCTGTGGCTGCTGGATTGTCTTCCTTTGGTTGCATGGGGCTCTGAAGTGTCCTGCAGAAAGTTCAGGGGATTCAAAGCACTAGGAAAGAAAAGGCAAAAAGCTTAGCTACATATTATCCCTTCCTCTGTTTTTTCTTGTACTTATTTGTCAGTGTAATTCCCACTGATTTGGGTCGGAGCTGCATTCATCATCTGATTAGCAGAAAGGTCATCAGGACACGCAGAATTTTAAGTAAACTAGAAGACTTGCTTGCCCTGACATTCCGAAAGTTTTCCCTTGGGTCGGGGGAGCGGGGCTGTGCCAGTCCCGGAGCAGGCGGGCTGTGCCAGCGAGCGGAGCTGCGCGGGAGGCGGCTTCTGCGGGACGTCGCGGCCGCGCACCGCGGGGCCGGCACCCCATCCATGACGCTGCTTCGCTCGGCCTGCGTGACCTCCGACATTAGCTCCCAGGCCTGGAAAATACATCAGCGGTGCATTCCAAATTGGAATCTCATTCATTTTAGCAGCTCTGTACAGTGCGCTGAGGTCGTGACTACCAGGCAGCAATTTTAAAGAGTCTTGAGGGTGATTTGTGTTAAAGGTAGAAAGTTGTTGTTGACTGACTTCCTACAGTAAGGAGAAGTTAACTTTTCCAGAGCACTTTTTTCTTAATATTGTGTAACAGCATGCACAAGCATTTACCACAGATTTCTAATTGTTGCTTCTAATTTCTGTGGACTTTTGTAACCTCACAGATATAATGAGGAGGGCGAGAGGAATATGCGTTCCACTTTTTAAGATGTAAAAGTTAGGCTGGGTTTTTTTTCACACTATCAAGAGTTAATAAAAAACAGACATTAACTGTTGACCCAGTCACACCTGATTTGAGCTGCCTTGAAGTGTCTTGAAATTTTTAGAAACTTTCAGTTTTTCTGGGACAGAGGAGTGTGTTGGTAAAAAAATAAAAAATTTAGTTTCAAAGTAATGTTGTCTGAGATGAAAAAAAAAGTGAAATTACAAATGCATCTGTGGACAAAAGGAAATTGTTCCTATTTTTCTCAGCAGTACTTTTACTGGCCTTGGACATTAAAATCTGGATACAGGAATGTCAGCTGTATATTTCAGTGGTTTAGTTATTTCTATTGTCATTTTATTTCTAGTTTCCTAAGATTTTTGCCCCTACTAAAATTGGAGGTGCTTGCAATATAAATTTATAATGTAATTTTCCTATATTTGAACTGCAAAGATTAAAACTGACTGGGCTTGCAATTTATGCCAAATTCTCGGATACATCTCACATTTCTAGAGGCATAAATGGGCCCAGAGTGAATAAAGTGTAAATGGTTTATTTTTCCAGTGGTGCATGACAAATTTAAACATGTAACTGCATAAGCATTTATGAATTCTTCACTCAAAACATTAGTGCATTAATGGGAAAATTATTTTTAAAATTATGGTAGCCAAGAGAAACAGAAGGGTAATTGAAAGAATGGATAGTGGACATTTAGGACTGAGAACATACTGCAACCTAGGAATACTCTGTAAAAACTGAGGAAGATGGAGAAGTTTTAATGTTTTGGACTTGCTTAATGTTACAGCTGATTGGGACTATTTATTTGTTTGTTTGTTTATTTATTTGTTTATTTTAGTGCTGTATGTTAAGGCTGTATAATTTTCTGTTTGAATTTGTCTTGCTCCCTTTCAAAAATACTTCTCCTTAGCACAGTTGCTGCATGTCAGCTGGGATTCTGCTTGTGTATAGATCTTGTAATGTCCTGTTGTTACTGTATCCCATGGAGTTACACTGTTCTTCGAGTAATGTGTGATGCTGAATGAGAATTATGCATGCAATGAAAAAGGATCATGAGAAGTGTTCAAGAAATGTGACCATATTTTAGTAATAAATCTGTGGATAAAATTGATCAGAATTTCATGGAAATTTAGTCATTATATGCTCGAAGTATTCTGTATCTGTTTATTTCTTGCTCATACTCATATATTTGATATGATTTCTTGCTCATACTCATACTATACTCATTCATAGGAGAATATTTTTATCTAAGCTTAAATTAATTTATACTGAATTCATAGGGGATACAGATTACTTTGGAAGTTGTCTTAAGTTCTGTTTTTACAAGGCACTTGTTCTTGAAGGAAAATATGACCAGGATTTCCATTGTGGGAATTGTTTTTGTGTATTTAGAAGCAATTTGAGTGTAACACTTTGCAGAAAACAAAACCAAATAAACCATGCATTTTTAGTATTTATTATGGTAGAAAAAGCTGTGATAAAAACTACTACAATAAAAAAACCCAGTTAACATAGTTTCTCTGGATGATCATCAACTGTCAGTAAGACATCTTCTTTAGAATAAAAATAGCATCCGCACTTGTTAACACAAAATATAACCGTTGATTACTAGACTAGATAAATCTGGACAAAGATATGCAAAGGTGTGCCACACATGGAGGGAAGAAAGTGCAAATAAAAAGTTACTTATGTGGAAGTGTATGCTACACATTGTCAGTGAAAATCTTTTCTATTATACATGATTTATAAATGCTTTCAGTCACAAGTGGAAATGTGGAAATGAGAGAAGAGATTCAAAGGGCATGAGGGAGTGAAGATAATTTGGCCTGAAAAACAGGAAAGAAGTAAATTGAACTGTAGAAGCTCTAGAATTCAAGAATTCAAAAGTCTGGACCTGTACCTAGAGCCTGTCAGTGAGGCCTGCTCTGCAGAGGCTTAAGGGCTGGCCTTTATATCTGACTTCCCACTCTACTTCCTAGTTTCTTTCAATTTATGTTGGCTTTGTTAAATAAGTATCGGAGTACTGTAATAGATACAGTATATTGAATTCTCGCCCTATTTCCAGGCTGAATGCTGTTTCCTCATTTCAACGTGTCTTCGGCTTTTCTTCCAGGAAAATCCCACTCCGTGAGATTTCTCCCATGTTAGAGAACCTGGTTCTTGAATGCAGTATTTGTAGTCAATTTATTAAGTAAATTAAATTTGATAAACTTCAACAGACCTTTTGCTATTTTCTGTAATAGACACCATTGAGTCTTCCAGTAGTGTAGAGGTTTCATTGTCTGATTTCCCTCTATATCTACCCCATGTTGAATAAAGAAGGGAGCTGGGCCTGTTCAGGCTCAAGAAGAGACAACTGAGAGGAGGCCATATCTCTCTCAGTATCTGGAGGGAGGGTGTCAGGAGGATGGACCAGGCTCTTCTCAGGGGTGCCAAGCAGTAGGGCAAGAGGCAATGGGCAGAAACTGATGCACAGGAAGTTCTACCTGAATATGAGGAAGAACTTCTTTACTGTGCAGGTGACCAGGCACTGGAACAGCAGGTTGCTCAGAGACAGAGTGGAGTGTCCCTCCCTGGAGAGATTCAGGAACCATCTGGATTCAACCTTGTGCCATGGGCTCTGGGATGGCCCTCCTTGAGCAGGGAGGTTGGACCAGATGACCCACTGTGGTCCCTTCCAGCCTTACCCCTGTGCTTCTGTGGAAGACATAAAGCACTGCCTTGTGTACTCCTACTGTGAATAATATTTTTGTTAAGTAACAGTAAATGCCGCTTCTTTAAAAAGGACTAGTAAACAATTTGAGATATATGCATTCAAAGAACATAATCTCCTTAAGACTGAGAGGCAGCTCTCATAAAATAAAAAAAGGCATATAACTGCGTTGGGTCATTTGAGTGCACTAATATACAAGATATTATTTTACAGATTTGTTCATAGCTGCATTTCTGAATGTGATTTCATGTTGTTAAACTCCGAGTACCAAATGTTCTTACCCTTTCTTTGTCTGAAAAGGGCCATTCAGATGTCCTTGAAGTTCAAAGTTCCTCCCAGAAGATGCAAGAATGTCTAAAGGCATCAAAAAGACCCCAGAATGAAATCCCAAAAGCACAAAGGGAACGGGGAAAACAAAGTACTGCTATCCCAGCTGCTGATAGCTACTTCTTTATTTATTTCATATTGGAAGGCATGAATCAGATACAACATCTTCTGAGAAACTGTTTACTTTTTATAAACCATAGTCTCAATCTAGTCCTAGAGCTGTTCTTGCCTATTAGTGAAATGGGATGTTGCTGGAATGCCTCAGCGTACCTATTGCCTTTATTAGTTGTCAGAAATTAGAACAACAGTTAATATGGTCTGCTGTGATTCACACAGATGAATATGAAGCAGAAACACCATTTTACAGCACTCAAATTCATGAACTCCTTTTTTCTTCTCCTCGCAAACCCCTTGATTTTCAGACTTTAAAATTGCTCATATACTGTACCTTCTTTCTCACAGAGCATACAACTAATTTTTTGGTTCTGTTTCATTTATCACTTAGAAAAGGGTGCAGCACTTCCTTGTAATTTTTATCATAGTTTCTATTGTACAGAAATTGAGATTGTATTTAATGTCTTGATCTCTTTCTAAACACTGACAAAATAGGAATTTATAAGTACTTGGTGTGTATACATGCATGGAATACTGTGCTTGGAAGACATTAATATGTTGTAATATTCTTTTGAGTCATTAACTATTGATAGAGAATAAAGCTAATGAGGCAAAATAAAACTATAGACTAGATATCAATTTCCTCTTAATATATGTTTAGAAGAAGATTTTTTGTAGGAAAAAGAAAAATTATCACCCATTGCCAGCTATAGCAGATTTTTAATTCAGCAACTGATAAATTGTATTCTTTCATGGAAAACAAACAAAATATCTTTTTTGAACTGTTAAAAAAATTTAATGTAGTATTAATATATTATTAATGTAGTAATAAGGTCCATAATACTTTCACTTAAGTAGCTTTAATTTTAAAAGTTTTGACAAATTTTTTGTTGGTTTATTCTAACTGTAAAATGCTTCTCAATATCACAGAAACTTGTGTTAGGAAATTTTTCCCATTGTAAACAGAAATTAAACAAGCTGTGTGCCAGCTATTTCAGCACTGACAATTGGGCCCTTGCAAGGTCACTTACAAAAGCTCATAAACTTAATTGAGTTCTCCTATGAGCTTCGATATGAAGAGTAAGTAGGAAAGTGTTGGATTGCCAGATATTTTGAAGTGTTCCCAGTGCTTTGGCCAACAAAGCAGCAGGAGAGAGGACAGGGCAGAACGGGGATGTGCTCTCCAATTCCTGGCAGAATGACACAGTGGTAGAGAAAAATCTATTAAATGACTTTCCAACTTTGTTCTGAACAAACTGTACTCTCAAGTATCATTTGAAATGTCGTCAGCTCTGTCAAATGCTTAATATTGTCCTGTAAGGTTAAGTAATTATCTCTGAATGCTTGTTTGAAGTCAGTAAATGTGTTCTGATTTAACCTCTGTGTGTAACTGCAAGACAATGGTAGGTATGGTTATACTATATTTGTGATGAGAGAAATAGCATCAGTCACACAACATCTTTCTCCACTGTCACCAGATCAGACTTTTCAGTCTTTTCACCTGCATTAGGGATGACAGGGAGTGTGGGCTGCACGACAGGGTATGTGGGCTGCAGTGTAATGCATATGTTATTGGCCTGTTCTATCAGAAAATGTCAAGTTATCAGTCAATCACCTCTGTACACTGTTGGATTGGAAGTCTTTTAAATTAATAAAACTGATGTCTCACCTTTCCAAAACAAGTGGGGAGTTTATTTTGTATCAGCAAGTCCAGTGACCAGCAGCATCCCCCAAGGCTGCAGTCCCTGGGCCTGCAAACTGGTGGTGTGACCAGGCACTGCTGCTCTGCGAGGTTTTGAAGGGATCCGTGAGGAGTGTTCAGCTGCTGTGCATGGCTGGCCTGGGGAGGCTGTGAGGAGGGAAATACTTCTCTGTCCAAAGCAAAGCCAGTCCCTGTTCACAGCCTAGCACTGTTTAAACCAGCACCCTGGTTTCTAAGCTGCTAGTGGAAGGACCCAGATTTGGGGTCACTTGATAAGTACCCCCAAACACTATCAGTCACTGCATCAATCTGCCATTTCTTATTATCCCTTCTTTCCTCCAAAGTTCTTCCCTTTTCCCACCCTGATTCTCATCCATAAAAACAGCTGTTCCCTAATCACCTTTTTTTCCAGTTTGTCCCAATTTTGGTATGTCTGACAGTGTTGCCCAGGTAATATGGCCTTACATCACCTTACTGATAGGGTTACCTGCACACTGTGTGCACACATGCAGGTTTGATGGGAGAGGGAGGAAAAGGGTTCATGTGCTGCTGGGAAAATGAGGCACTGGCACCTCTCTAAATCTGAACTGCTGCTGGGACAGCAACGTGCTAAGGGATCAGATCCCAGTTAAGGATGCAGATTTTAATTTAAACTATTTTTGTGGGTGATTTAAGCACTCATGAAAAAATGGCTTCTGAATTGCAGCCTTTCCTATAAATTTCCCTTATCATCTTGGTAAATTGGAAAGGGATTATTTTAAGAGATGTTTTGTAAGTGACCTCTTCCAAGAGGCAAAGTTTCTGGTTTATTTTTCAAAGTACCTCCTTTGAAATGTGTTTATAACTAAAATCTTAAAAATGTGCACATTGCCTTCTTTAGAAAAAAAAATAAAAAATCATGTAAGTGAAAATCTAAATCCCAGTTGGTCTAAATCACTGGAGTAATTTCTGCATATTTATGACTGGAATGTCACCAGCCTAGCTCATGATGGTAAATTAAGGACTTCTTTTCACTTACAGCCCATGCTTTTAACTACTCCCCTGTATCTTTTCTGTAAGTTTATTGTTGCTTGGGGAAATACTTTGAATCCTATGAGAAATGTGGTGTGTTCCCACACTAATGGAAACTACTGTATTTTTGTACTGTACCATTTTCAAGGAAAAGGAACTCCTCATGCTGCAAGTTACATCACAAGTAATGAACCCATTGGGAAATGATGTTCTTCTTGTGATGGTGTAAATTGTGTGTTGTAAATACAGCACTTTTAAGGAAAAGAAATTAAAAAGCTCTTCAGCAGTAACTCAGGCATTTCAAGTTAGTTAATTATAATGTTGTATGATAGTCTTTGGACTTAAGTTTGGGGCATTCACAACTTCTCTGGGAAACTTGTTCCAGTGCCTCATTAATTTCACAGTGAAGAATTTCTTCATAATGCCTGATGTAAATGTCCCCTCCCTCAGTTTAAAACCATTCCACTTGTCCTATCAGTGCATGTTCTTGTTAAAAATTCCTCTCCAGCTTTCTTGTCAGGTCCCTTTAGGTACAGGAAGGCTAACCTGAGGTCTTGTTGGAGCCTTCTCTTCTCCAGGCTGAACAGCCTCAACTCTCTTGGTTTGTCTTCACAGGGTTGGTGCTCCAGCCCTGTGATCATCTCTGTGGCCTCCTCTGGACTCAGTCCGACAGGTCCATGGCACCCATGGCATGGTCAGGGCACCCCAGAGCTGGGTGCAGCACTCCAGGTGGGGTCTCACCAGAGCAGAGCAGAGCAGAGCAGAGGGGCAAATCCCTCTCTCACACTGTTTTCATGCAGCCCACAATTGGCCCTCTGCTGCAAGTGCACTGTGTCAGCTCATCTTGAGCTTCTCATCCACCAACAACCCCAAGTCCTTCTCTTCAGGGCAGCTCTCAGTCCATTTTCTGCCCAGCCTGTACCTTTGCTTGCAATTGCCCTGACCCAGGTGCATTTATTATTAACACATGACTTAATGGAACTGTTAAAACTGTAGTTTAGGTTGAAATTTTCAACACTTGCCAGACTGTAGTTTGCAAAAATATGTAGATAAGTCCTCAAGTCCATAATTAACTATTTAATGCGTACATTCTGATAGGATTTTTCTTCTGTGCCTCACTAAAAAGGAGGAGGTTGAAGAAAGCTATTCAAAACCATTGTGCTTCCAAAGTGAATGTTACCTCTTATTTCTGATACCAGCCATGGCTTGCATCAAGCTACACAAAAAGTAGCCTGGTTAGACGTCCACTTTTTGTGTGGTTGTAATGTGCAAATTTACAGAGAATATAAAATCCAAAGAGAAAAAATTCCTCCCTGAAGATGCCAAGTAGTCAATGTGTTAAAGAATTAGAAAAGGTAGAGTTTTATACCTCACTGATGCAGAGGACTGTTTGCTGAGTGATATGTGCAGGATTCCAAATGTAATGTTTATGAACATAAGAGAGACAATTATCTGCCTGTTGGATGGGGACAAATGAGGTTCTCAATTAAGGTGTGGCCAGGCTGTTCTCTACTTAAGACAGGAGAAAAGGGTTTTAGCAAAAAAATAATAAACCTTCTGAAAATCTGGAGGCAGAACTAGCTGTGAAAACCTGTCTTCCTTTCCATCAGAAAACTACCTGGAAAGGAGATAGGATTGCAGGTTGAAACCACAAGAAATAAAGTTGAATTTCAAAATAATTCAGCAATAACAGAAATTATTGACAGGAAATTTATCCAGTAATTAAAGAAAAACATTATACATTATTTACTATTTATTTTAAAGCTATCAATTTCTACTTGCACATTCATTTTCAGAGACACTGTAAAGCTACTGAGAAACACAGGTTTGTGTCACGATTTACTTAAAGAATGCACTCACTAAACTCTGTAGAATAGACAGACCAGTGTAATACTATGTGCTCAAAGTCTTCAGGTTGTTTACAGTAGTTCATGATACCTTTGCAAGTCTGTGCTTAGGGTTATATATCTTATTCTTTCATTAATATATTGTTTATCCTCTGAAGTGTGGCTATCTGTTGTGCAAAATGTAACAACTGTGGCTTCATCCAGACCCTCCTGAAAGGTCTGGGGTCACATTTTTTAAGGTATTCGTGGCACTTTGATCCCTTGCAAGTCATGTTTTGGCACGTTGTGTTTCTTAACGGTGCTGAACTTACTGGTCCAGTATTGCTGCAGGACTGGTCAGTTCTCTGGGAGCTAAATGGGTGCAACTCCTCAGCACTGTTACTGCCAAATTGTGCTTTCTGTTTCTGAGGTTTTTAATTATTATTTTGCATGTCTAAGGATTGCTTTACCTGTTTACAGCTGTAAATTAGGACAGTGAAATGCTTTTATTTATGAGAATCTATCATGGTATACAAGGAGGGGTTTGGGACCATTTACTGCATCCCTCAATTTCCTCCAGAGAATGTCCCTAGGCAGTCAGCCTTTTCAAGGGTTCTCAGGTTCCTGGGAGAAAATTCTTCCTTCGTGATGGCAAATCTATGGTCAGACTGGGGGATCAGAGCTTTAAATCTTATAATTTTAAAGAGTTTTTACTTATTTCCATGGGTCCCCTGATGTGGGCACTCTTGACCAGATGTTAGTAAAGATCACCCATCTGTTGAGCTTGTCTTTTCCTTGGTCAAACATAACCTCCAGGCTGAGGAGCACTTGAGGTTCATACATTTGTGAATGTGAATTGGGGGCTCTATGGAATGAGAGGAGAGGTGTGAGAAGTAGCTCCAGTGGGACCCATTTCCATCATTCTTCAGACATAAAGTCAGCATATTAAAAAGAGCTGTATTTTTAGCCAGGATTGCTTCCTAGCAACAGACCATTTACTGTACTTTGGGCTTAAAAAGTATTAAATAATTTTAGCTTTCCTACTTTAACCTCGATGGATTACACTAATGCCTCTAGGCTCTTTTCCTGTGCTATGCTATCTGCCTTCCGGTACACCAAACTACTGTCAAGGCCAGACTGCTCTTAACTCAAATGCTGTGAAACTTTTTTTAGCATAAGGATGACAACATAATTTCTACTACCTTCCTACTAAGCAACTAAATAAGTAAATAATTAGCAGCTCAAGAGATTGCTATCCAAAAGCTGCCCTGATTTATACTTTCACAAGTTAATAAATATATATATATATATTTTCCTGATTATATTTCTGCTAAGATTATTTTTTTAATTTTTTAAAATTACTATTAATTAATTTCCTTCTAGTTCTAAATATTTAAGACTTATTACTCAGTGATTTTCACTGAATGGTTCAATTTTGACTTTTATGTTTACATTACAATATTGTTTTGTAGAACTTACTGCAAAAGTAATTTTGATTTTCAGCAGTAACCAATGTGCATATCCTGCTGAAGGCAAATAATTAACCTGTCTGCTTGATCAGCTTATTGTCTAAATAAAGCCTGTATTGTTTAAAGAGGACTAAAGTATTTAAAAGGTCCAGACCTGAGAGTGCAAGAAGGCAAAGGTCATGCAAGTCATTTTCTTCCATACCCTCTCACCTAAATGCTGGTTCAGGCTAAAGAAAATCATCTCCTCAGACAGCGAACCTGCGTTTCCATTGGCACAGTTGTAGTCAACTAGACTAAAGCCAAATTTACTTTTATGCACATTTTAAATAGCTAGAAATTGTTATAGAAAGAAGCAAATAATAAACCTTCAGAAAATTCCAGCCAGTGACTACTCCTTGTAGACTTCAAAAATATCTTAAATTTTACCATAGAATAGATTAACTGAAGTATTTTAAGGTACTTCAAATTACTGTAAAATCCTTAAAGTATTTTGAAAATATTTTAATTTTATTTTAAAAATTTAAAATATTTGTATCTTTTCCAAGTATACAAATGGTGGATATTTGAAATACTGAGTTCTCAAAACAGTAAAAATATCCTTTACCATTTAAAAGAAACATCTATTGATTTATCTCTTGTGACTATATTTATGTTCCATTCAGCCCTGAGGTCAATATATTGAGTATAAATCTCCTGTGATTTGGGAATTTTATATTATTTTCTTACAATTTTTTTGACATGTTTTCTTTTCTAGTGTGTACTTGCTAGGTCTCGGCTAAGTGGTTTTCCAGTGTTTCTGGAAGTGATAACCTTTCTTTTTGCCCTGTTAGGCTTCACATTTAAAATATGAAGTAAAAGTCTTTGGGCCAATTTTGTTGTTATTTATGCATGGGTAAAGCAAATCACAGCTGTCAAGTTTTTTGCACGCCATGGAAGATGTTTATGCAAATCACTGAATAAGTCATTATACATGCTTAATGCAATTTTGCATATGATAAAAACCTTCCATTTGAAAAACAAAAATGCAGATGAAGAAATGACTATTCACTCTGGTTGGACAAGTCTTTTATGTTGTACAGGGTAAACATAAATGGTAAATGCATTGCCCCATTGCCATGTCTGAGTTCTTGCCTGGTGGGAATAAAAAGGTTATTTCTGTCCTGTTTCTTTGCTTCAGGTGCTTTTCTGTTTGATTACCAATTAATATTAACTGTGATGAGTACGTAGTATGGAAGCTGGAACTGAAAACTCAGGAATCTGACAGATTTGAGATATGTTTAAGTGTCACTGAGATGCAAAGGGAAATCATCAATGAATTCATGACACTGTTTGTTCCCCAAACCCAAAGATTTGTAAGGTTCTGAGGGGGCGGTTGTACTTGTTCTACAAAGATACACTCTGAATTTGGATGTTTCTAAAAATCAAGTCCTGAATCAGACATAAATTCTTAAAATAATAATTTTTTTAAATTCAAAATTATTCATTTTGTGTTTTTATTTCATCAATGGTAAATAGAAAAAAAAAATAGGTGTATTCCTAGTGTTCTACAAGACATTACATAATATTCCAAGACACTGATTTGGCCCTAGTTCCCAAAAAGGAATGGTTCAAGAAGCTCTAACTAGAAATGATGGAACAGAACCTTCAGCACTTCTTTCCTGCACCAGACAAGGTGCTTGAAATTGGCTGATTGTCCCTACTCTTCATATTTTCATATATGCAAAGCTGCAATTTCATGATTTTTAGTCTATTATTTTTTAATTTAATTGGGTCTCAGTATTTCCCATGTTTTGTTGCAGTAGGCTGCTCCTGTTTGTGCATTCTCCAAAGCTGCCAGGTGAAGTCTGGTAAGGGAAGAGTGCAGAGATACTCTGTGATCTCAACAAGAGCTGAGCTCGTTTGTCTCAGGAGTAAATGCTGTTTTCCCATAAGAAGTTTTGGAGTGTAGCAGGAAGGAGCTTCCAGGGCTGAGATGCTAGGTTTGACCTCTACCCTTGCCAGATCCTTTCCCAGATCTGGTGCTCCCATCCTTCATGAGCATGTGGTGTTTTGGCATGGGCCTGCCTTACCTGTTTGGCAGGCTGGACGTGGATCCAGGAGGGCCTGAGGTGCCAGTAACTCCTCAGTGCAGTCAAGGGAGTGGCTGGAAATGTGGCCAAGCACAGTGCTGTGGTTCCCTGGCCATGCTCAGTGTTCATTACTCTGAGTGCCCAGCTCTGTGTAAGTGTGTCCAAACTCAATCCACACTGCCTGCCTTGGTGGGAGATTGTGCAGGTCTGTTCTCTGGCCTTGGCCATGAATTATCCTTTCTTCAGGATTGGGATAATTCAATCTAAAGATGCTGTACAGTAAATATTAGGATGATGTTAACCTTAAAACATTCCACACTGTCTTTTTGTATTATGCCAGGAAGATTTCAGCCCTTTCAAAAATGATAGTTTGTGGTGTCATTTAATGCCTATTTTGTATTGAGCATCCTGTTTTCTCTTTTACATGTAGTTTGACATGAGAAAAGATTAAATCATTGAATATATTTCAGAGCAAAAATGCATGCTGAAATTGAGTGTCCATATTGATACAGCAATGGGCTGCAGAGCACTGAGCTGAAAACTGTTTCAGAAAGTCTAAGGTCATATTTTTCAGGCCCTGAATTTCCAGAGAGAGAGAGATGTTTCAATTGCATTTTTATATATGCTTAAAAAACCTAAACAATGCTTCCTGCCTGGCATCGAGGCTGCCCAGGGGGCCTCTCAGTGGTCTGTGCTAGGAAGTGCAGAATCAGCTCTTTAAGCTGCTCATCTCTTCTACCTTCTACAAAATCCTGCCATACAGTCAATGAGTTTATGCTGCTGTCAGCACGTCATGTTTTTATCCTTCCAAGTTTTGTATTGTACCAGTTTCAGGATGAATCTCAAGAGATTTTAGTAGAGAATAAGTGAGAGAATAAGTCTTTTAAATTGTCCTTAGTACATCTGAATAGATTAGTCTGAATCGTACACATAAGAAAAAGATATTAAAGTAGTCAAAATCTTTTAATGTTTCTATGTTAGGTTTGAGATTTAGTGTTCTTTTGTGGTTCATGGTTTATAAAATTGTATTCTAGAAGGACTTAGAAAATTCTTTTGCTATTGAATGCAATATATTTACTTTAAAAATGGTGTATGCTGAATATGTAATCAAATACCCATCAGAATTTTTTTTGTTGCATATATGGTTAAGTATTTGTTCTAATATCTCTTAAGATATCTGTCAGAATTGAAGAAAACTGCATATTTAAATATTTGGTTGACTTGATAGTCTTAGTTTTCTTACTAAAAATTGTCTTTAAGGAAGTGTAGTGGAGTATGGAGCACTGGGGAGCAGGTAAGAATTTCCTTATTCTGCTACACTGTGGGTCTTTTAAAAGGTTTTTGTGTTTCTGCTTTGCAAAGAAAAAGAAAAAAAAAGAGAAAAGGAAAGAAAAAGAAAAAACCCCAGAAGTCTCATGACTGGCAGAGTTAAAAGTTAGTTTTACCAATGTCATGGTTTAACCCCAGCCAGAAGCCAAGCCCCTCTCACTCCTCCACTGGAGAGATTGGGGAAAGAATCGGAAGGGTAAAAACATAGAGAACTCGTGGGTTGAGATAAAACTAGTTTAATAGGACAAGGAAGAGCAAAAGCCACACACACGTGCAAAGCAAAACAAGAAATGAATTCTGCTTCCCATGGGCAGGCAGGTGTTCAGTCATCCCCAGGAGAGCACGGCCCCAGCACGTGTAATGGTGACTTGGGAAGACAAACACCATCACTCCAAACCTCCCCCCCTTCCTCCTTCTTCCTCAAACTTCATATCCTGAGCATGATGTCACATGGTCTGGAATATCCCTTTGGTCACTTTGGGTCACCTGTCTCGGCTGTGTCTCCTCCCAGCCTCCCATGCACTCCCAGCTCCATTGCCTTTGTGGCAGTACGAAAAGCAGAAAAAGCCTTGGCTCTGTGTAGCTCAGCAACAAAAACATCTCTCTGTTATCAACCCCATGTTCAGCATAAATCCAAAACACAGCCCTGTACTAGTCACTGTGGAGTAAACTAACTCTACCCCAGCTGAAACCAGCACAACCAAGGATATTAAATTTGAGTGTTTTTAAACAAGGCAGTGGAAAACAGGTGAAGAAATTGTGTGAAATTTAAGCTGTAAAAAAAATTTATGGTCTTTGAATGTTACCCCAATGCTGTGAGGAGGGGCATCAGTGAAAATGAAAAGCTATGTCATTCATGTACCTGACGTGATGACGACATGAATATCCTGAAAAGTGTAGGTGTATTTGTCTGCATAATAGGGAGTTCCTGGCTCCAGCTTCAGGCAAAGTAGTGTCTTCTCTCAGCCTTGCTGAGCTGCCTGTATTTCAGAGCTGTGCAGAAACAGCAGGTGCCTCTGGGTGAGCTCTTCCTCACCTGCTTAGGCAGCTGGTGAAGCTGATAAAGCCAGGCTGCCAAAGAGTACAAAACCCTGGACTTGGTACAGAAGCTGGCCCTGTTTAATCCCCACATGGCATAAAGGGGAAAACAGAGTCCTTCTCCCCAGAAACAGCATCACTGCAGATTGCCCTTTATTCCACACAGGGAATAAATAAATAGTGTCAGTACAGCAAGAACCTGAACCTGTAAATAGTTAGGAAAATTATTTCTGTTTAGTAGAGAAGACCAGTTTGTTTTCAGGATCTGGTTTTATTTACATCATAGTTTTCTATGCTAAACCCTCACTCCAGGGTTATAGGTAGTGAGCTGTAAGTGCAGCTCAGAGAAGGAGGTGCAAAATGGCCTCTGGAGCTGTCAGCCTTGGGACAAATGATGCAACCAAACCTAAAGTCTCCCCAGCTCTGCTCCAGTAGCCTCCCATCACTTCTCCCCATGTTCCCCTGCCCTCACAGGCCCTTTTTCTGAGAGCCAGGAGCTAAATATTGTAAAAACATCTGCTCTGTTCTTGCTGCTCTGCTCTTTCTGTTCGGTGTCTCATTTTAAATGCAGTCCTAAGACATGAAGCAAATGGGTTTGTTATTTTTATCTTACTCATTAGATGATTCTCTGGCTCTCTGTTACTCTCTAACTATTCTGCTTGTATTTTGTAATTTGTGAGGGACCTTTTATACATACAGTAAATGAGGGGTGATACTGCCCTTGCAAAGACTCAATAATTTCCAAATGAGTGTCCCAATCTACAGGCAAAAGTAGACATAGTTGGTTCTGATTTCTTTCTAAAAAAGATTTCATTGTCACCATTTCTATGTTGTAATACAAGTACAGTCAAGTGGAAAAGGCTTAGAAATTAAATCGTAGCACTGGGCAGACTGATTCAGTGGCATTGAAACGTTGTTTCTAGAATTATCCGGCTTACTGGGGAGTGTTTCAAGGAATAACCTTCTGGCGTGGCAGACTGCAGTGGAGGGATTAGATGGGGCTTGTCCAGTGGGCCAAATTCTGCCGCTGTTAATTAGGATTGAGTGAGCGTAAGTGAGGACAGGAACTGTCCCAGTGATTGCCATTTTACTTTTTAAACTTCTGTGGCATATTTTTTTTTCCATTTCCATGTTACATTATTTATTTCCAGGTAGAAGCAGGCTCGTACCTGATGCCTTGTGAAGGCTGACCGAGAACAGAGGCTAGATGGAGTTAAAGAATAAAGCAGGTATTTATTAAAAGGCCTCAATGGATACACCTTGAGCAGTACAAGAGCCCAGCCAGGGCTACACCCAAGATGAACCCAAAATGGTCACAAAATGGATGACTGGTCACGAGGTGTCTCACTTTTATAAGTTCTGGTCCATTAGCATATTCGAGTTAATTGTCCAATTATAGCTTTAGGTTATAAAGTCCCACCCTTCTTGTTTTTCTCTCTTCAGTCCACATTGTTTATGCTCTTCAGCCGGAAATTTGGATCAGTTGTCCTTGGTCCCAAGTTAGGAAATGAATTGTTTTGTCTAGCTACTCTGTGAAGAGAGCTTACCATCCCTTAATATGAAGCTCAGAACTACACAGTAAAGCAGTACAGAATCTGAAAAATATAAAAGCTAAAACCTAAGGCATCATACCCCTTTGACTTATAAAAAGAAAATAAAAGATAATCAGATAGTGTGTTGACAAAATCATTCTACAAAGTCCCAGCATTTGCCCCTTTTTTGTGAAATTTAGGATATGTTTGGGACCCTGTTTTCAAGAGAAATACATCTGATTTTAATTTTATCTAAGAAATTGGGCAATATTACCTCTTGAGCAGGACCCAGAGTTTTGAAGGTTTATGAAAACATCCTTAGAACATAATTGAATGCTGTTTACATGGGATTTTCCAAAAGGCAGAGAGGGTCCTAAGGAAGCCATGAAGGGAAAAGTAGGTGCTGAGCCTGCGAGGCAGCTTGCTTGGTCCTACTACCCTCCCTGCTTCTGCCGGGGCATGGAAAGAGAGAAAGAAGCTGAGGGTGGAAAGTTTTGGATTTGACTCCCAAAACCTGTCAGCAGAAGAACATGGGAAGTTAAGATGGACAAGCTTTACCTGAAAATCTTAGCCTGATGCTTTGCATGCTTCCTGAATTGCTGTTTAACAGTGTCAGAATGAAATTACTTAAAGACACAGCTTTGAACTTTGAGTCAATCTGAGTATAGAATGGAATATGCAGTCCACTGCCTTCTGCTTCAAGAGAGTAGAAAAAAATTGAGCTGATTAAATAGCATTAATACTGTTATTTTCAATAATGTTCTTTTAACTGGGACTCTTTGCTATTTTAAGAAAATCAGATCAAAAGTTCAATAGCTAAGAGGTGATATAATTGTAATAGCTTTTGACATAGTGAAGGGAACTTTTGGAACTGTGGCTACAAGGATGATTGTGACTGATTTAAAGGTGTTCAGTGGGAGCTACCAAACAGCTTATTGAAAGGACACTCCAGGGCGAAGAAGATGTACTTGTATTTAAATTATTTTATGAGGAAATAAAACAATATGTGAGCTGTATTTAGGCCCCTTCATTTTAACCTGGGAGAAAATTGCCAATGTGCTTGTGGTGAGGAGTGAGGAGGAAAAATGTACCTGGCTGCTGGATGACAGATCATTTATGGGGGAGGGATGTTTCCTTGTCTGCCTTCTACTGGGCATCTGGCAAACTGCTAATTTCACGATAATTTCCTGAAGTTCATTCTGCAATGATTAGGCCATTTTTAAAAGACTTCATAATTCCGTTATATAATTGTTTGGTTTGCTAGTATATGGCTGAACATGTCAAGGTTTAAAAACCAGAAGCAATTGCTACTAAGCAGGTTTTTTGTTGGTTGCAATTTGAAACAACGACATTCAAGATTTTTAATTAAATTTTTATATCTTTATTATTAATGATACTTTTAGTAATATATAGAATAGCAAGACTATTAACTGAATACTAATTGAATACTATTTAATATTATTCAATCTACTAGAAAAAAATCTGACAAGGCTTGAAGCCCTGTGATTTGTGAATGCTAATTATTTCTGCAGTTTTGATATAGATGTACTCTACTTCATGGACCAAGGCTTAAGCCTTATACAGTAACTCATTATTTGAGTTCTGTCTGTTTCCTTATTTAGACAATTGGCACTGGAAAAATGTTTAATGACTGCCTGTGTTTACCCTGTTAATGGTTTTCATACTCTGTCAGTAATTCAGGGATTTTAATACCGTTTTTCATAAGGATTCCCCTTGTATTTATAACTGCCTTCACAGTTTTTTAGGTACTTTTTTGCTACTGTAGAGAAATGAGAACCTTTAAAATCAGTCCTGTGATTAACTGATAAGAGCAGATAGTAACAGAGGAGAATTCACTAGAAATCACTAACTTTTTGCCAGCCTCCCATGCACCCTTGGCTCGTCAAGAAAGGTGCTGGCAGCTGTTTGTTTGTGTTAAGAGGGGATGGCATTTATGTCTTGTGTTAAATCCTTGATTGACGCAAACTGCCTAAATCTCCTTAGGAAGAAGCAATGTATAAGAGGCGGGCTGGGCTGGGCTGGGCTGGGCGGGGCGGGCGCGGCGGTGCCGGCGCGAACGCTGCGTGTGCTCTGCTGTGCCGAGGGACCGCCGGGCCGGCTGCCGCCAGACCCCGTCCCGCTGTGCCCCTGAGCCGGCCCTGGCCGCAGGCTGTGGCAGAGTGGGCAAGGGACTGAGCTCTGGGTCAACGGGATTGCTTGAAGTGCCAACTGGCTTGAATTTCCTCTCACAGCAACATAAGGAGTCAATTCTAAAAATGACAAATGTAAGGGAAAGTTTGGCTCTCTGCTCTGTAGGGCAATTTCCCCTCAATGGCCCATGCTGTTGTTCTGGGGGTTTTTGATGAACAGAGTCACAGCATTCTGCTTCCTTTAAGCAATCCCACCCTGCAAAGAAGAGGGGAAATTGAAATGATTCTGCTTAGTAGTAAGAATACCTTTCCACCTCAGTTTAAACCAAAATAAAACTGGTAGTTTTGCAGCCTTTTATGTGACCTGTTTCATGACCGTACTGGGCTCAGTGGTGGCAAACAGCAGAGTCTTTCCTTCCTCTCGTGCACTGCTTCTCACACAGACTGATGAGGAAGCGTATCAGGAGATGAGAAATACATCACAAAGGATGGAGGGGCCTCTGAACTCCATCTCCATCAAAAGGTATCTGTCACAAAATGTCCTGTAAGGCAGCTTTAAACCAAAAATACTAGAGATGTAGCACCTTCCAAATGACCTGACTTTTCCATGTATCTGAATTTTTTATATTCTTCATTACAAATTCATTTTTGTCAGGGCTGAGCTAATAGATGTACAACAGAAATAATTTTGCAAGTAATGGATCTTTATTTAGCTCTACTGGATTTCATGAGGAAAAAAGAATTAATTTTTTTTTTTTTTTTTTTGAGGAAACTGTATTTCCTGACAGTTCTCAGGTAAGGCTCAGGTCTTTAAAACAAAAGCTATGATACTGTTTAATTAAATCATTATTTTGGGGTTTTTTTAGAAAATAGGATTTAGAGAAGGGGTTTACTTGTAGGTTTTTTGTTTGCTTTTTCTAGGAGCATCAATATAGGAGAACAATAAAATAAGTTGAGATAGAATGGCTTAAAAGAAGGAAGGAAAATCATACTGGTTAGAAAAAAAGTCAAAATATGGTGACAGCAACAAACAACATAGAAGTAGAACAGAACGATAATACAGAAAAAATTAATCCAGAATTGAAGGTGAGCTTTTAAGTCAGCTTCAGTAACAGCTGGCCGAATAAAAAGGTGGATGAAAAAAGACTGATGCAGAAGTTATTGTTTGAAACAGAAGTAATCAGAACAATTTTTAAAAATTTGTCTGATTTATAGATGTTCCATTAAGGGGCTATAGTTGGCTTTTAATATTTTGAGATGTACTGAAATGGTAATTGAAATTATTGGTTTAATATCTTTAATTCAGGATTCATTGACATCACAAAACTCTTCTGTTTTTCTGTGTTGCCAACAACATTGCACAGAATATGGAAGACAACACAATTTGATAAAGAGTGCTTCGTCTCGGACTTCCGTGTGCTGTTAATGAAACAAATCTGTAACAATTAGGAATTCAGTCTACAAATGTATTTTAGTTTCTCATATTTTAAGGAAGAGGTGCAAAAGATTAATTCCATGTTTCTTCACCATTGAGGAGCTAGAAAAGGGGTGTCCCTCCTCCCTCTCAGTGTGTCAGCGGGGTGGGCAGAGTTGGGGGGGTGGGCAGAGCAGCACTGAGCAAGCTGCAGCCATGCATCAGATTCCAGATCGCTCCTGTAGTAAATACGCTCTTTTAGAAAATGCTTGCATTTGATTCATTCGCTTTTCTTCCCTAATCTCCTTCCCTTCTTTTATTCCTGTTACATAAGAAGCCTAATAGTTTTTATAATTCACATTATTTCTTTTCTACATTGTACTCACCTCTCTGCATCATAGGCTAATCCCAAAATATCTGTTATGTACCAGAAACAGCAAATGGCAGTTTTGTGTTCTGTTTTAGTTTGGTGTTATGTTTTTCATTCTCTTTTCTAGAAGCTTCTTTCTGCAGCCTTGTCTCTAAATGCTGCCTAGCAATCCTGGATCTGGGACACAAAATCATTCCCTTAATTCCTGCCTCTGATTACTTTCTGATTCTGACCAGTGTCTGGAGCTGAAGCACACAGACTTTATATGTTTGATTTTCTGTGCAACTGAAATATTTTATCGGCCAAGAATAAAAACCAAAAAAAACCCCCACACCCAAACCTCTTCTCTGCAGCTGTACAGGAGAGGGCACAGTCTTGGGGAGACATAAAGCTTTAAAATTTTTGCAGATGCTCCAAAGTGAACATGTGCTTTAATCTATACTATGTTATACTGATCTGAATATTCCTGTGTCTAAAAGTTAGTTAAATTTTGTATGGAAAGGCGATGAGAAGGGAAGCGGTGGTAGGGGTGGGTCTGTATCAGGGAAAATTTGCCTTAAAGAGTTTTTTTTAGAAATAAACCCAGTTGCAGAAAGATAAATATGTATTTTTCTTAATGGATGTTATCAGCAAACCTAAACCTTTGTGTAAAATGTCTGGAAATGCGATAAAATCTGTGCATAAAATGCCAAGATGTGTATATAACTCAGGTCTTAAATAAATATCAACTGCATGAAACTAACCAGGCATTTAAACGACAGGGCTGCATTCAATACAATTTGTTTCATTTTATAAATTTCCTTTCACAGACTTTACCAAATCTTTATAGAAATAATTAATTGAGAAGTGAAAAAGTAAGAAGATCAGAACAGAGATAAGCCGATATTAGCTGTGCTCAAATTCGACAAAAATTCTCAAAGCCTTTAAGAGATGTGAGATGCTCTGTGGGCAGCTGATGGCCTGGCCCTGGCTGCTGGGAATGAGAGTCTGCTTTTTAAAAGAAAACTCTAGATGAGCAGGTGAGGATATAAAATAGAAATAATTGATTTGGCTTAGAAACTACGGTGAAGCAATCACCTGAAGGCATTTTAAAATACATTTGTGGCCATAAATTTGTGGCTTTGCCTATAGGAGTTACTGAAACTGTCTAGCACTAAGGCTGTTTGTGTAAGTCCGAGCTGACGAGCATCAGAGGTTTCCTGGCAAAGGAGCACAACTCTGCAGAGCTGTCAGAAGGGTCCCTGGTGTGCATTTGTCCAGGACTAACTCGCAGACTTAGAGGCAGCTCTCCAGTGTCGCCTGGGAGACAGCACACGCCAGGTAACTCTGTGGGACTGTTTGGATTCAGCCCTCCTCTTCTGAAGGGGAAGAGAGTTAGTTTAATACTGTGGGCTTGGCAACCCCAAGGCAGTTGGCTTTGGTTCAGGAGAATTGTCCAGGCGTGTCAATGCATTGGACTCCACAAAGAGCAGCCAGGAGTACTGTCCCATGAGAGTAGCCACCAGTTTATCTTCTGGGGCCCTGCTGTGATTGCCCTGCCAACTGTGAGGGGTGGACCAGGAGCCCAGTGAGCTGGGAGCACATGTTGTGATCTTTCTCCAGGCCTTCGAGCTACCTCTGTGTTTGTTAAGAACCATTTCCATTTCTGCCTGTTTATCAAAGATGGTATTTGCATTGCCGAGACTACATTTTAGCAATCATTTGTAAGTCATTTTGTGCTTGATAACTCACATAGCGGTAGAAGGTTTGAGAAATAATTTTCTTTTTTAGCTGAACAGCTGATCTGAAATGCAGTCAGTAGCATTGCACTGTCAAAAATATTAAGGCACTTTAGTCTCCATACTCTGATTTTGAAAATAGTACTGTCAAAAGTTCTGTGTTGAAAATGAAACTTTTAAAATCAAAATACTGGCATCAGCTATACAGCAAATTTAAATGAAGTTCAGTATCTGCTGCAGCTTCCTGTTATGGGCAAAATGAGGTTTAAATGTAGAGTATATCATGTCCTTGAATCATGGGGAATATTAAGGAAATAATCATGGGAAAAATGGACTGAATTGTATTAGGAAAATAAAATAACACTATCAGCTGAAGTCTCTATTTGCAGAGATAATCTAACTTCCTGAGCAGTTCCTGCTGTCTTGGGCTGTCCCTCAGCTGTCTAGTTTATGGTAAAAAGCACTGTCCAATGCTGTAGGGAAAACTCCTTCCCATAACCCGGTACTTGACAGTACAAACATCTGTACTGGCCTATGTAGTTTAGTGAAATTGCACAGCAGTTCCTTGTGCATTTTTTTCTCCTGTGTACAGTAATAAGAAGAGACTGGTTGCACTTAGTACCCCACATTTGGGTTTGGTGCTTCTGGGAAATTTATGCTCTAACACAACAAGCGTGTGCGTTTTTTTTTACCAGAGGGAAAGCTAAGTCTGTGATCACAAGACCAGAACCAGAGTTAAAAGAGAAAAAACATAAAAGGAAGAAAAAGGAAACTTTATTTAACATCAACTTCCTTCCCTGGAAGATTTTGCGGAGGTATCTCTAAGACCTGAAGGGGGCTTAAGGGCAGCTTAGCACCATGATGCTTCCTGGGAGTTATGTTTTATATCAGCCTTTAAGCTAACTTTTAAAGTTGAAGACCTTGGTCTGTGTCTCCTTTTCTTCTCTTTCTTCCCCTCATCTATTAATTTAGTGCTTGACATAAAATATTCTGTACCGAATTAAATCAAAGATTTATTTAGCTGTTTGCAATATTAGCTAGTAGCAGAAATAGAGAGAAATACAAGCACAAAGCAAGTGTGCAGTAATATCCTTCCACATAACAGTTTATTGTCCATGAACACTGGCACAAAAACTGCAGCTGTGGTACTATTCCTAAGCTTTATTTAATGTGGGTTTACAGGCTTTCAGTGGATTTGTATTCCAAGAATGTGTTGTGTCCACTCACTTTTTGGGTCCACTTCTGTCATTTGCTGTGTATGTTACATACTCTACAGCAATATGGTTTCTGAATTTACATGGCAGATGGCTGTGATGGCTTAAGTTTCTTCTTGACAACTGATCTTTAGATCAAAATGCTAGAGGAGGGAATGCTCCTGCCTTAAGGGGTTTGCCTGCATTTAAATTCTGTTCTACCCATTAATTAGCACTTTTCTTCTACTTTAAAAAAGCTTTCTTCCTTTTTGTTGTCATATGAGTGAATGACAAATTTTCTTCATGTCTTCCTGAGATTCCTTACAAGGGGTTCTCTTCTTGTGAGCTGCTTGGAGGTCAAACTCTGCTACTGGGAGCAGGAGGCTTTCTCTTACACACCAACCAGAAGATTGCATTCTCCAAGTTCAAATTCTGAGGTGGTATTATGTCCCCTTTTGCCTGTATTCTGCCTGCTTAAAGTCTTATCTGAAAAGTGGGAAAATTGTTCCCTTCATTTTACTGTGCTTCTTATTGTGAAGATAAATTTTTGAAGCTATGGATAATGCTCATTATGAGCTTCTCATAAAATAAAAAAAGAACAAGTTAATAACATGGGTTTCAGAACAGTACAGGAGGCCTGGGGCCCAAATATTCAGGGGAAAAAAGAGAAGAAAAGAATTTATATGTAACATAGTAGAGAATAAAACATTCATATGTCTGAGTGCTGAAAAATGTAGGAGCTCCCTGGAAATGAGGATATGATTATGTAGGTGAGGACAAGGGAATTCAATTAACGTTGACTAAATGCTTAATTGCTTTATTTTGCAGTCTAGTCTTCTGTCAAAGTAGGTTATGTGTGTAATATATTGTAGTTTAAGCTTGGTATGACTGTGGTTTTTATCATTCTTTCCCCACTTATAACAAAAAAATCCAAAGTACAGTGTTTGCTATTATTAAAAAGAGTAAGTTAGCATTCTTTTTGCTTGTTGCATTGTTTTCTTGAGCCTATTTATGCCTTAATTGGCAAGTAATTGCTTTCCTAATCCAGATAAGTTGTGTTGAACTGTGAACTGCAAATCCCAGTGCCTTTTACTCATGGGTGGAGACTGCTGTTTACAAAGGATCACTGAAAATTCTGTATTATAAGCCTAATAAACTATGAATTCTATTGATACAGATAGATAATCTCAGATATTTGTAGACAGTAGTATTCTGTGATAAATGGTTCTCCAGTGGAGAACACGAAATAAATAGAGAGTGTGAATAATCCACTCCTATCGCATTGATAAGAGTTGGGAAAATAATTTAAAAATTGCATATTTTTAGTTCGTATAATGAACTGTTGTACTGACCTATTTTTGATATAATCTTAGGGTCTGTAATCTGGAGACCATTCTCTGATTCCCTGTAAATCAGTGCACCTTACTCTGGTAGTAGTTCTGACTTACCCATTTATTTCAGCAAGACTTTTTTCTATAGTAGTAAAAATGAGCTCTTAGCAAGGATTTAGTGATAATCCTGTTAACATTTTATTGTTTGTGCATTTACAAGGATGGGTATAGTTATCCTTGTGTGATGTCTTTTATTGTCAGGAGAAAAAAAGCAACTTAACAAGAATTTGTAATTGTTCTTAACTGGAGGAAAATCATGCTTCAGGAGAAAGTAGATTATAACTGTTCGTCATAGTTCTGCATTACATATAGCTTAATGGGCTCTTTTGGGTGGAGGTTTTACTATTTGATAGCAATCCTTTCCAAACTTCACTGAGGAGTTAGAAATATGCATTCACTCACATATTAACAATTGCTTCGTGTAGGCTCTGTAATGGTGCAGTGTGTCTTTTGTGCTTTAATATCAGATTGCTTTCCTGGCTCCTGAGTAAGATCACAGATCAATCTGGAATTTACACAGTATATGTAATACTTTTATACTTTGTGCAAAAATAATGTAGAAGAGTACTGACTCTGGGCCTTCTACCTTCCAGTAGTTCCAGCTGTGGCAATACTGGCCTGCTGTGCTTTTTATCCCCTGTGCAGATATGGATATTAATTTCCAAAGCACCGACATTAAAAAGAAAACACACCAGAATACACTGGAAGTGTGTGTCATACAAATTTGCAGTATTTATTTCATTATTTTCTTGGAGAATATGTATTAGCTGTTCCAAATTACAGGTGTCTGTTAAACAAAAATTAATTTATACACACAGAAATTGTGTCTGCTGGAATTTGCATAGTTGAAATGGGGCCCAGATGTTGCAGTTATGTAAGGGCCTAATCTAAAGCCAACCAAAGAGAGCCTTGTGGGCTTCAGATCACGCCAATAAAAATGTTTTCAGAAGAATTAACACTAAAGGAGATTGCAGTAAGCTAACATTGTCTGTAGCGATCGTAAGTCTAAAATCAAAATATACGGAGGGGTGTGCCTTATTCACCGTGAATGGAGTTAAATTTGTATTTTAGTGGGGGAAAATGTGACATGAATTATCTCTAACAAAAAAACCCCTGTCATTTAAATGTTAAGCCCAACTATATGTATCTTAAAAGCCATCATCTTTTCTGTTTGCTTAAGTATTTGTGTGGGAGTGGTTAAATATTAATATTTTTAATGTGAGATGCTTTTCAAGTAGATCTCTTTTCTTCTTTAAAACTGATACAGCTTTACATTGCATCGCTATTGCCATGCATTCCAAAATATAAATTAAACTCACAAAGAGATTTACACCCTTGGTGGGGTATTTTGTAAGGCTTTGCAGTAATGGAATTGCCCCACTACTACCAGTATCCTTTCCCTCGCTTTTGTTTTCCTTTATCCATTGCAGTTAATGACTGGAAAAAGCCCCCACAAAACAAACAAGTAGTTTCTGACTAAGCCAGCTATGTCACTGTCCTCCTGGAAGGGTCTGATAAATGCTGGGATGCTAGAGGGGAAGGAAGCACCTGCTGGGGGTACCAGGGATGGGGGCAGGAGAGGAGCAAGAGCTCTGCTCGTAGCAGTAGTGTGAATTAATCTAAACCTTTTGTTTAGCTGGTTTATGTGATGTTTGTGTTTTATGTGCCGCACTCAGATTCCTGTAAATTTCCTAACGCATCTCTCAGTGCCATCTTAAAATTTCATCTAGTGCTGCAGCTCCTTCTCTGCAGAAATGAAAATCAAACTGTAGATACTCTGTGAATCCTGCTTGCCTAACCAACACTTAACTGTGAAGTGCTGTTGTGCACTGATCATACTTGGTGAATCTTGCAGTAAGTGTCATGAACAGGAGTGTATTTAGACTGCTCAAATCCCTCATTCTCCACTAAACTTATTTTTGCAAAGCAGAACTTGAACTTCTTCCTTGAACTCAGGAAGATCAACAGCCATGAAGAGGCAATAATCTGCTCTCAGGTGTAGCTGAAGGTCTCAGGAGCAACAATTTGCAAGTCAGTTTCTTCAATTTAGCTGGTCAAAAGTGAGGAAAATCAAGGCAGTTCTTTGTAAGCCAGACACTCTTGTTGTGCTTGTCAGCTGTAAAACACAGCTGTGAACTTTTTTGTTCCAGTAGGTATCTAACCAAGTCACATTACCCTAATTAAAAAACTCTCATCAAACCCCTCCCTGTCTGTTATAACCAGTAACTCTGCTGGCTTGTGTACTCAGCCATTTCAAACCTTAAAACTATTTTACAATATTTAGGGGTTATAGAATTTTCTTCTTTATTCTGTGACAATTTTTTCATCTGCAGCCCTCTCCCACTTATAGAAAATAGTTCACTTTTCATTGGTCACAGAAAGAAAAACAAGAGACTGACTTTAAATCCAGTGCTGAATAAACTTTTCCTTAGAGGCAGGAGACCTTGTTTGTGTCCTTTAGTCAAACTGGGCAGAGTGTATTGGGAAGTGATCAGTGAGTGATCCTAAAGCTCAGCTCCCATGGTGCTGGGTGTTTTCTGTCTGACTAGAAGTATCACCCAGCTGCTTTCCCATCACCTTGCCTGGGACCTGCTGTGTCAGCCAGCGTGCACAACAGCCAGCAGGCTGCCCTTTGGTACAGGTCTGAGAGGGAAAGGATGAACCTGGGAAACCTTTGTGAACTTTGACATGTGTGGGGAGCTGAGTGCTCTCCTGCTGACAGGGCTTGGGTGGGTTTGCATGTTCGAGCTGTCAGAACAATTTAAAAGTAGGAGTCTGGTCCTTTTGCTTACAAATTGTTGTCTCTGTGTGAGCTTTGACTAATTTTTTATCTCCCTTCTCAACAAAAATTTTTAGATGTCAAAATTCACATATATCAACTTCATGTAGACACATACAGTGTTCTGCTGTCTTGTTACAATAAATAAATGAGGGATTTTAATACCTTGATATCTTTTAGAAAGACTTTGGGTCTTCTAAAAGGGGAAAGAAAACTCTTCTAAAGCTGACTCTTGTGGGTCAGAAGACCTAATAACATGTGTCACTTATAGGAATGGCAAAGGGATAAATATTCACCTTCACTCAGGAAAAGGGAACAGCTTGGGTTGCAGTTAACTCAACCTGAGCTCTTTATATGGGGTGCTTGAAAACCTAAAGGGCCAGCTGAGGCAGCTCAGAAACATGAAGTTATGTTTTATGTCTTATGTTATGAACTCATGTAAGACTGATGAGATACTTGATGACTGAATAAAAGCAAATGTGATATCTGAAGTAATTGAAGAAAAACAAATGCATTATCTGCCTTTAAAATGGGAAGGAAAGGCAAAACTGAAAAATTTTCCAGTATATTTATGTATTAGACTTAGATATTCAGATTTATGAGTTGCCATTTTCATGCATATACTCATCAGCAAATGTCAGATAACATAATTCATAATGAGGCAGAATTACAATAAATTTCCTTAATTTGTTTGCCATATGCTAAGCATGCCCACATGTCCACATATGGATCAGCTGATGCACAATAACTTGGTGATGAGAAAAATTACTCATATGTCTTAAGGTTTTCTGAGTTACTTACTGTGTGATCTCTTAACAACTCATTTTTTATCTGGTTAATCAAAAAGAACTTTTATAGACTGACATCCATCTTGCTTTCTTACACAAAAAGACAAAACCAAAGCAGCTTAAACATTTACAAGCAAGCTTGTATTAGGATGTTACTGAGTATTTAGTTAATCAATACCTCAGTTTTCTGAAGTGCTTAATGACATTTATAGTCCAAACATAGTAAAATTTTATAAATTTGTGGTTAAAATTAACTGAGCCTTCTGATGAAATCACTGTGTAAATATAGAGTATTAAGATTTAAATTTAAGGCTACTTATCCATTAGAACTATGCAGGATTAAAGAATGAATTAGAATAGTAATCTCTGAATTAATTGTGCTCCTGTTCTCTTAGTAAAGATGTGTTTTTCTGTAAGGGGTTGAAGGTGAAGGGTGGAAGTCATCTAGCACTTACTGCATACTGCTTCCCTCCTGTTTGCTGCTCAGAAGTTAAAAAAAAAAAAAAAAAAAATTAAAAAGAGAAAAACAGAAATATAAAGAGGCGTTTCTATTCTATGACTGAAAGATTTAGGGAGCTTTAGAAACTATGATTGGTACAGGCAAATTTTTCTACTGCTGTTTCTACATTTTAAATTATCTCATTACTGTATTTTCTACTACAAAGTTCTTTTGTTTCAATATTATGATACCAAAATTTGCCATGATGACAGTGTGGTCTTGCAAGCTTAGTGTCAGTATTCTGTACAGTCTGCTGAAGGGCAGAAAATAGGCCTCTGGAATGAGAGCTGCTCTGTCCTAATTGTGATATTCCAGCTGGGACTGTGATTGTGTATTCTTCAGAGTAGTTCTGATGTGCCCCAAGGTATTTGTGTCCCACAGTATGTATTAAACTTTTTAAGGGTAATAACTTTGCTAAAAAGCTTGCTCAAAAATTTTACTGTTAACCCAACATTATTAATACAGTATTGCATCGGAAATTGCTATACTTCTCACAGCCTTCTAAAATTGTATTTGCTGAAGTTTACTGTTTGCTTCCTTGGAAACCAGTAGTTGTTTCAACATTCTGAGTTTAATACCCATCCTAGAAGTGCCTTATGGAAGTCAAAATAAATTGTGCAAGAGGTTGTATTTTTCTTTGCTCAGTCTATTTCAGGTAAATAGAAATGTCTATTTCATGAGAAATAAGGGCAAAGTTTCTACTTATTTAATTCTTTTTTGGCATCCAAAATGGACCTAACATGAATATTGAATTCTGAAACAGCGGTAAAATGTTAAGAATACTGCATTCCCATAGTCCCCTTAAAAAAAAAATAAAAAATAATAAAAAACCCCTGCAAACAAACAACCACCTGATCAGGTATTAACCAAAAGTCACTTCTTGTTTCAGTGAGAGAGAATTTTAAAAAATATGGTATGCAGATAATATAAATAAGAAATTATGTTTTAAGAGGATAACTTTATGTTGATCAATCTTGGTTCACCTTAGAAATGTCTGTGTGAAAAAATGTGTAGGAACCAGATAATAAAAATGGAAGCCAGTCTGAGGTCTTTGTTTCAAAGGAAAAAAAAAAGAAAAGTCTGGTTTGGTACTTATTGTGAGACATGTAGGTAGGGTCTGCCCTTCCCTCTCCCAGTACCATCGACTTTACAGAGTCACCACACAAAGTCAGTATTAAGAGTCTAGCCTTTGAAAATAGTCAATGTTTTCAGCTCTCATGGACCAGAGGCTGGACTTTGTGGGGCTTTGCTTACCTCGCATGCCTATTGAAGACCAGTCTTGAGGCATAGGCAGAGGAGATTGCCCAGCTCATTGAGCAGCTGGAGCCAAAACAATGTTTGTGCTTGTTGCTCCTCTGAGGAATCCCTGCCTTGATGTTCATTATCTCAGTGGTAGCAGAGAGGGAAAGTGGCTTCTCTGGAGCTCTTTTTCTGTTCGTACCATTCCTTGCCTGTTGCTGCCTGCTCCTTTTTCCTCTTTACTACACCTCCAGAAGCCTCAGACCAATACAAACATGTATCTTTCATCCTTAATTACTTCTAACCTATGCTCTTATTTTAAGCCAGTTGACCTTAATCTTGCAAATTCTTAAACTCATTAGGACCAATAATATTATGCATGTAAGTTTTCCTGATGATTTCAGTCATTGGCTAATATATAGAAGTATTGTCATGATGAAATGTTTAGTGAGAGTTTTTTAGGATGATAGTTTATATAAAAATTTTGATTAAGGTTCATTTATATATATCTTCTACCATAATAGGTCTTCTACCTTAGATATAGTCAAGCAGAATTTTCCTTTTACAAAGAAAATTTCCAACTTAAATTGATATTTTCAGCTTGAAATTCCAGCATAATATTTCTGTGGGTGGGGGAGAACAAAAAAAAAAAAATCTGTATCCACAAGCATCAATAAATTGATTACGTGGTGTTAATGCTCAGATGCCTTTCCTGTTTCTGGCTGCACAGCCAGCTGTATGTTATCAGGGGGCCATGTATGTTGCAAGCCATACATCTGAGTCTAATAAAGTGTGATGTTACTCCAGCAAGTGTGCAGGCTTCGTCCTTACAGCGGCTGGCGTCACCATGAGCACGGAGCCCTCCCACTCCTCCTTGGTAATTGATGGTGACAGGCTCTCTGCTGAGCTGTCCCTAACGTAGGGCTGAATCAGATCAACAGCTGAGAGAAACGGCCAGCAAACAGTCTTGCTCCAAATAGACAAAAGCTGGGCCCTTTAAACCAGGCCTTAGAAGTACAGGTATTTGCAATAATGGTCAGTGCGGGGTGACTCGCTGAAGTTTTCGCTGGTGCGCTGCTTCGCGTCGGAGGTTTCGCTCCTGTAAGAAGCGCTGCTGCTGCTGGAAGGGCTGGCCTGCTTGGAGTGAGGCTGACATGCTTGACAGACGCCTGATGTCTCCTCAAACTAAGCACATTGCTCCTGGGGTAAGCATATGTAGTAGGAGTGCAGGCCAGATGCTCCTGAGCCCTTTAATTTTACAATGTGATGTAGAGGCTGGCTTGCACGTTACCTTAATTATGGTTAAACTGTTTCACTTTGTTCTCATTTATCCAAGCTTAAATGTTGTTGAGAAATGTGCCAGCCTTTTTGTGGAAGTCCAAGCCATACTTTCGAGCTTCCTTTTTTGAAACATACTGACTTGACTTACAGTTTGGAAAAACTGTAAAAACATGAGTTGAGAAGGAGGGAAAGCACTTGCAGGTGGCTGCTGCTGAGGGCTTCTGTCAATGACCCTATTAAAGTAGTTAAAAGTGGCTTGCTGTTTATTCCGTGATTTTGGGGATTGTGCTAAATTGTTTCCTTCTCAATATGAAAGCAATGGGACTCTCTGCTGGCAGTAGCTTGAAGTACATTTGCTCTACAGACACAAACATTATACTCTCTATTATTTTGTTTGGGTTAGGTTGTAACACGTTCATGAGTCTTGCTTGGCAGCATTTGGCCAGGTGTGTGTATCCTGGAGCCAGGGAGTTTTAGTAGCAGACATCCTACTACAGCTGTGCTGTGAAATAAAATTTAAATAGATGACAAATACTGTTTTTAAAGTTCTAATGAATGTGCTTTCTCTTTTTACACTGAATAAAAAAAGGGATGGGGATTAAAATAAAATTAACATAAACATAGATTTAAGCTGAATGTTTGGCTTAAGCTTGCTTCTTTCTATAACATTTATGAGCTATTTGAATAAAATTGCAGTAAAAGAACAGTACCTTAAGCATGACAGTAGCTTTCCAGAGTTGTTCTGAGAGAAGTCAGGGGCAATGTCTTGTGTAACAGCTGCTCCATAGGATTTTTCTGGAAGGAAATCAGATTTGGGTCATTGCTATTCTCGGGTTATTTAGGGATCTCCACAAGGGGAACTGACTAGTTATTGCTAGTATCCATTCTGTTCTCCTCTTATGGACAACTTTTCTTTATAAACAACTTCTTTTTACTCCAGTTAGACTATGCTCTTATGTTTGTGGGGGAAATAATGCAACAGTGTTCTTACAGGAAGTGTGCCATTAGGCAGGAAATGGTACAACTACTGTATACAATTCCACTGGAATTGTTTTTGGCATGGATGTTCAGCATAGTAGAAATCAGCTAGTAACAGAATCACAGAACCATTTAGCTTGGAAAAGACCCTTACAATAATCAAGTTCAACCATAGCTATAGCTGTCTTTAGTCCTTTCTTATCTAACTATTATAGCAAAAAGCATACATTTTTATGCTTTAATTTGTATACAAACAATTATTAAGAGTTCTGATAAACAATATGTGTTGGGATTCTCTGACAATCCCAATATAATTGTCGGTGGGGAGAAATCAGAATATATATTTTTTGGTGGGAAAAAGTTGTTGTAAAATGAAAATAAAACGCTCAAATCGGAAAATACTGTTTTCTTCAACAAAACTAATCTAATGTTGAAACTTAGGCACAACTAATGTACATGTTTCCATGCAGAATTTTGATCTTTCTGTCTGCTGGTTGTCAAATAATGTCATCAAGGAGAAGCTGTGTTCATCTGGTCTATAGAGTAAAAGGAAGCCTCTCCCTCATATCACATCATGAAGAAGTCCAAATTCATGATCATAGAGGTCCTGTTAGATGGAAGAAGAAGTTATTGTTTGACAGGGCAAGGGAATCCCAGGGAGTGGTGCTGTGGATGTACAGCCCTTGTAAACTGAGGAGAAGCAAAAAAGCAGGATAGGTGAAGTGAAATGCAGCTGGAAAGGAGTAAAAGGTATTCAGCCATGTGCATGGATCCCTCAGTATTTGGTGAACCCTTTTTTCAAAGTGATAGTTGATGACTATTCCATTCCTGTTTCCTCAGTTTTTATTCTAGTCTCCAGATATGTCACAAGGCAAAGGCTATTTTGCTTTGCTAATGTGAATTTTGGCTGTAGTCACTTCTTGTTCAGAAGCATTTTACAGGAAGCTGTGCTTGTAAATTAGCATATTTTTTTTAGCAGTACTAGTCTTCAGACATTATCTAATTGAAAAAAAACAAATTGTTTAAATATCTAGGAAGAAAGTAATCAGGAAGATTAAAGAAGAGATAAGAGAACTTTTATATTTTTGGCATGAATAGTTAGGTAAATTTATTATTGATGATAGTCTTTGAATGGCAGTTGTTGCAGCAATAGTAGATTCAAATTGTATAATTGACCTGAAAATCAGTTAACTGCTTTATGGGTGCATTTTTCTAAATTTCCAGATAACAGAATGTCCCTTGGAACATGTTGACCCTGGATGTGTTCAAGTTAATTAAAATGTGATAGTAAGATGAAATAAAAGATTACTTACTGCATAACCATTGATATGTTTTCACCACCAACAGTCATTGTAACATAGAAATTCTGAAGTATGGAAACGTCAATAACTGTCAGAAAGTGCAAGGACATTTTGTCCTTACCTCACCCTCTATGCAGAGAAGCTGTACCCTGCCTTTTTCCAATTTACCCAAATTTACCTGAACTTCTATTTTTAGCATCAGTGAAATATATATTTGCTGCTAGTATTTTTTTATTCAGTTTTCAAATAGTAGTGAACAAGCCTAGGAATTCATAAACTTGAAAGGGCAAATTCTGCTATTTGCTTCCCAGGATCCCTGGTGTGGAGCTGCCAGGAAAAAAAAAAAAAAAAAAAAAAAAAAAAAAGGTGTAAAAAAAAGAGGTAGAGTACTTTGAAACTTCAATTGCTTTCAGATATCCATTTTATAGGCGACTAAACCACTGGGATGCTTTATTTTTACTTTTTTTAAAATTTCTTTTTTTGCTATGGGCCAAAATACAGAAGATGTCAGGATTTGGAAATTAGGTTGTCTAATTACAAGACAATTTATGAGTATATAAATGCTTGCAATATTCTAATCACTGATCCCTAAAGTCCTTTGTTATAAGTGCAGTATTTCTTTACAATTTTTTTTGTGCCACTGGTGTTGCACATACATGACACAAAAGCCTGTGGTTTATACTGTACTCGAAACTGCTTAATAACTGCAACCAATGCTCTGTGACAGTGATGACTTGAAAATTTTCTGACAGATTAAATGTTTACATTGCTGCTCATGGCATCAGCTTATATTTAAACAAGCTGCTGAGTATTAAAGCATACGGACAGTCTTTGTATAACAGCTCTGATTTCTTAGGTTTATTTCCTAAGACAAGATTTATGCAATCCCACTTTCCATCTGTTAGTTGTGCTTCTCGGGAACTTCAGTGGCCGATTTAAACCAGCCCTGCAGAGGTCTCAGAAGCACTGAGTGATTAGAGCAGAACTTCTTGGGGGCTGGAGGAGCTGTTGAAGCCATTTCCTCAACCAGCCAGTGTGGGAGATGGAAAGCACTCTCTGGCCTCCTCTGGCATCTGGAAGGCAGCATCCATCCAGCTGAGGAGCACGGCTTCAACTCTGCAACAGAGCAAACAAATGCTCTGCTCAGCTCACAGAAAGGGAAGAGAAGTTCGGGGAGGGGAGGGGAGCTGAGGGTACAGAGCATGTGGTGTGTAGGGAAAATGAGAGAGAGCTGAAAGTATTGTGGAGGTGTGTGTGGGAACCCAAGCTTCATTACTTCTGCTGTCACTAAACAACTTTTTTTCTTCAGCTCATTAATGATCCATTGCATCTTGCAGTATTTTACTGGGTATAAATACCTGTTCTTTTGGGGAATGTTTCGAGGCTGCTGAAAGGATGCTCTCAGGTTGATGATTTATAATATTCATCACTTAAAAATTAATAGCTGGCTAGTTAATGGTATTCGTAGAATATTAGTATCAGAAGAAAATATAATTTTAAAGGTCTGCTAGATGTAAAAGCTAAATTTCACTTTGAGTATGCTCATGCTGATCAAAGGATGCCTGTAGAAGGACTGGCTTATAGATGTAGTAATTGTCTTGGTGTCTTCTCAGTTTGATGAAGTCTTCAGTCAAGTGTGTATTATCATTTCTGTGCATTTCCCACAGTTTTAAGTACACAGTTCAGCAGCTCACTTCAACAGGATAGAGTTTCCTTGAAAATCTCTATGACCAAAACATGGTGGGCTTTACAATTTTCTCTCTTACTAAAAGCTTTAAAATTGGGAGTGGACTAAAAGACCTTTGAAGGTCCCTTCCCACACAAAATATTCTATAATTCTATGATTTTGCCTGTTTGTTTAAGCAACGTTAAGTGACTGATATTTATTTGAAAGGTTCTGGTTGGTTTTCTTCTTGTCACATTTGATATACTTCACTGTTCTTGTAAAATTATAAAGTAATTTCTATGAGCTAACAATGAAACATTTTCAAACTATAGTATTATTTGAAAGAGTCATCTCTTCAAAATTTGCTCTCTAGAAACTTTTAAATTAATACATAGAGGGAGGCACTGGAAAAAGTAATTTTTGAAGTCTTAAAATACTGCTTTTCATCAACATTTCCAGTCTGTCTTGGAAACAGGGTCACTTTGGTGTGTAAGAAACAGGTTAATGCTTGATTACATAATAGTCTGAATAGCTGATGCTATGGTAGAATGCTGGAAAAAGCACTTTCAAACGAAGCACTTTGATAACTTCCTGCAAAATTCAGAGTAAATCAGTGAGTTAGGACATCATGATATTTTCTGGCTGAATGTTTTCTGTCATGAAAATGTAATCAGGTTCTATCACTTTTATTTCACATGGATCTCCCAGCTTCACTAGAACTTGTGTAGACATAAACAAAGCAACCAGCCTTGTAATGGCAGAAGTATTTTATTTTAGGAGTAGTTTAAGGTGTCAGAACTTAACTACTTGGGAGAATAATTTCCTTCTTAAATTTTAAAAGCAAATTTCTCCATTGATGCTGGTTCAGTGTAAATCCATTATTCAGTTCATGTCATGGACAACACAATATACAATTTAGGTTCAGTTTTATGAATTTAGGAGAGGAGAAATTCTTGCATCTTGGAATTCAAAATATTGTCTTTTTATAGGTTGCTACCATATTAAGATCAACAATTATGGATTTGATTAGAATTCTTATATTACTGACTTTTTTCTCACATGCTAAATCAAATGTCTAGCAAATTTTTTGTACTTATTTTTTGTACTTAGGAGGAGTTTTTCAGTGACTTCAGAAATCCTTATCCAATGCACCTTAGTATTTGAACTTATAAAAGGTACTGTGGGATGACTTCTGAAACCCAGGAACTCTAGTCAGGGTGTAGAAAATGGCTGAATGCCTTTCTTGGAGTATGAGAGTCCTGCAGTCTCGGACAGAGAAGGAGAGCCCCACAGAGAAATGCAGTTTGAGATATGCTCTTTGCTTGGATGCACGAGCCTTCAGTGCTGTCAGCATGGGAGAACCAGGCTGTTCAGAGCATTCTTTTTATGAACACTGATCAGGAATTGTGGCAGAAGGAGGGGGAGAAAAGGTGCAATACAGAAAAATGCAATTGAAAAATCACATTTTTACATTTTATAGTTATATCTAGATTATAACTGGGGAAAAAAATTGTCATTTCAATGTAGAAGAGGAAATACCTTTGCACCTCCTTACTTTCTGCCAAGTATTCACCTTCTTACTCTCTGCTAATAAGATCCTGTTAATTTGAGTGGACAAGGAAGATTGACTGAAAGTACCTTACCTTCATGATGAATCTCATCAGGGCAGTTCTGAACATCTTGTTGTAACACATTGCATTAATTCTCTGTAAGAAGCAACTTACTGCACTTATTTAATCCCTGGCATTGCAAACTGCTGTCTCTGCTTAGCTGACATGCTGGCTCCTCTGGCCGTGTTTTCTCTGCATCACGCTGCGAGTTCCTGGCCAGGGTGACACATCTGGCTCCCTGCTCCTTAAACTGAAGTACATTTCTGTTGTGCCAGGGTGACACCCAGCCTCATAGGTGAGAGAGCCATTACAGCAGCACATATGCTGCCTAAATTCTACTTAATTCCTATTTTGAGCTCTGAAGTGGGTCCCAAGAGAGAAACAGTCCTTTCTGCAGAGACAAGTTTTCCAGCTTTCACATTTCACCAGAACTTATTTCACTGGAGCTTATTAAATTGCACAAGCTAGTCCATCAAAAATTAAATATAATTAATCCAGATTTTAAGATTGCAAAACTGTCACCATCAGAAATATTAGAGGTTTCAAAAATAGTAAAAATGAGAAATGAGAACTGAGATTTGAAGAAGCGATGAGGTCAAAGAAACCACAATGTTTGGTGATAATCAGTAATTTAAATTGATGGAATTGTGGAGTGATGGCTTGTGCCAAAAAAGCATAAACAAAGGCAGAGTGAGCCAAAAGGACTCCTGTGGCCTGCTGTTGTGGCTCTCCTGGTTAGATGCATTTCATTTTCTGAAATGAGAACAGAATCTGGAGGTATTGATAGCACAAGTTTTGCAAGCACTTCTGTAAATGTGATTTGGAGATATGGCCGGACATTTTAAAAGCCAAAACCATGGTAAAGGCACAGGGCTCAGACGTCTCCTCCATGACATATCAGTTACCAGGTTGATGTCCTGAGTATGGAACTGCACAGCAATTGTCCCAGAGGGCAACCCGTAAGTGGATCACAGTTTTCAGGATGGGGATGTGGCCAGAGGGGAATATTCCTACTAGTCTGGGGTAGCTCCTGTGTACAGCTACAAGCCAAAGTTACTCCTCAGTCTCCAGCTCAGGACAATCAGCATCTGGCCATGATGGAGTTGCCCACGGCACTTGAGACATCTCAGTGTCCCCAGAGGCAGACAAGTGCTGAGTGTGAGTGGTGAAAGCCTTTCACTGAGATTAAAAACCCCTGTTTATTTAATGTTGCATTCATGTACAGGTAACACTATAAAATAGTGATATTTCAGTGGAAAGATGTATTTTTTAAGGAAAAATAGCCAGCACAAGCTGTTTCTACAGCATTGTGTAAATTTTATATATTCTACTTCAAGATATGAAGTGTTCTCTGTGAAGGTTGTTTCTTTTATTGATATTCTTGTGCTCAAAAGTGTATTAATCTCCCTTTTTGCAATTAATACATATAGCAAAGCAAACATTATCTCCTTTTTAATACTCAGGGTGTTACTTTTTTAAAATATGGTTGTTGAATTAATTTTCTCTTCCAACCACTTAAAGCTCTGACAGAATTCACTGCTGTTTCAGAAGTGTTTGGCAGCACATTCAGCTGCAGGTGACTTCTATGACCGTCCTAGACCAGCAACAACATGTTGAGCACTTGAATTGTTTTTCTGTCTCTCTCCCTGTTCTCTGTGTTTCACTGCAGCAAGGCTTTAAGAAGACAGTGTTCCACATGACTCTACATCACATGTAAAAAATAAAAACAAAAAATCTTGCCCACGCATGGGAACAATCACCTATGGGCAGATTTTCCAACTTTATAGCATTTATAACACCTCTCCAGTATCTCAGTGATGCAGAGGATTCTTAATACAACAGGTATTTTTATTATGTATCTGTAATACAAATGTTTTCAAATGTGCTGTGTTCCTGACACTCATTGTGAGTTGGATTAGATGTTTTAACATCTGACTGCAGGGAGAACAGCAGCTTGTTATTTCTGTGACACTGTGAGAACATACTCACGTTATCTTTCAGTGCAGCAGGAGATAGCATGTGCCCCTAATGTATGTATGTTTGCAAGTTGAGAAGCTAAGTCTGCTGTTAATATTATCACTGCTGTATCCCGAAATAGAAAAGTGCAGGCAGATTGGATTGTGTTAGAGAATGGTAACCATAATAACCAATAACAGTCTGCAAATGATAAGCAGTTTTAATGTTTAAAAATAAAATTTATATAGCATTCCAGTACTTTCATGGGCATACTTTCAGATTTTATTTTATTATTCATTCATTTGAAGCCTGGTTTTGAAATTTAAGATGTGACATTAATCTTAAGGAAGTGTTTCATTATTGCATCTTGAATTAGTTGACACTGGTTCATTATATACCTAAATTAAATCACACAGAATAAAATTTTACTTAACAACCCTCTTTCAGATGTACACCATCTGTAAGGGAGAATTACAAGCATCCTACGTGATGCATGGAATTTTATGGAAGGAGATGGATTTTTATTTTATGGTTGGATGTAAAACGGGCAAATTCAGAAAAGAAATACAAAGTCTTCTGGAAATTAATGCAATGTATCTTGATAATATGGAATCTGCACCATGTTCAGGGATGTTGCCCATCACTTCGGCTGATGCAAAAATTAAACAAACAAAAAAAACACTTTTAGCTTGCCCCAAACCATGCTATTTCTTTTGAGGGATGCTTTTAAAAGAAAGGAAGGTATCATTCTAGAGAAGGAAGTGGTCCAAATTGTGCCCTAGCCCTGCCAACCCCCTCCTTGCCTACCCCCAGCACAAAAATAGGGATGTTTAGCACAAGTCTGGGAAACTCCAACTGAATTACTTAATCTGTCATGAAAGTTTCTGAGCAACGTGATGCTATGAGCAAGCTTTTAACTCTTCTGGGTTAGCATGCTTTCAGTCATCCTTACTGAGGCAGTCCTATCATTTTCATAAAACACTCGGATGTTTCCTTGACTGTGGAGTTCTATTTCAGTTGTTCTTAACTGCTGAGACACTGCAGTTACCATCACACAGCACTCAGAGAGGTACAGTGGCAATGAGAAGAACTGGAAAAGACCCATTCTTCTAAATGTGCTGATGTCCAGAGGAACAAGGCAGCCTGGGCTGTCTCTACATCCATGCTGTAGCTCTTTCAGGGCAGTAATACTCCTGAAAATTTAAGTTTATGCTACTGGAAGGGTGTTGCCCACAGTTAGAGTGACCCCTATGGGAGAAAATCAATGTGAGAGCTAAAATTCATAGGAAAAACTAAAAAATTAGCTGCTAATCATAATTTTCACATATAAATAACCTTGTTAAGAAATTATTCAGTGCTGGTGTGGGATGGGATGGAATTGGATAGTTTGGATGCAGGGTAATTAAAGTGAAATAGCTCTTGCTCTTTCATGCCATATGTGAGAAGAAACAGCTTACTCAGAGGTTTTTTGCCAAAAGTTCCCTTAACATGAAACATTCACATTTACAAGAGACAATTCTTGTTGCTAGCTGTGTAAAGGAGTTACAAGTTACTAGTTGTTGAAATTCTTCACTGGGATTTGAATTTGAATCTGAATTAGGTAAGAGAGAGTCAATTGCTTTCCATTAGAGTTCCCAAAGAAAAAAATGCTGTTTCTGCTGGATACAAGCTGAAAGATTCTTGTTTATCAAGAAAGGTCTGTTTAGTCTATTAACCTTGACAACCATGTCAGCTTTTTTTCTGTTTGTTTTCCCAAAGGCACTGTGTTGAAGTACTATGATATACAAAGCTATTTATAGTGTAGACAGTTCATATCTATGCTTAAAAGACATGGGTCAGGGTTTAAATACCAGAGTTAAATGCTATGCTCTTTGACAATGTGAAAAGTCATTATGCTTAATCCTTGGAAATTAAAATGGAGAGATGGAATCCCTAAAAGATCAATGTGAATCAGATAATTTTTAATTTCACAGAGTGGTTGAGGTAAAAAGGAGCCTCTGGAGCTATTCCAGTTACCTGCTCAGAGTAAGCCCACCTAGAGCTGGTAACCCAAGGCCATGTTCAGATGTCTTTTGACAACCTTTAATGAATGAGACTCCACAACCTCTCTGGGCAATCAGTGCCAGTGCTCTCTCACCCTCTCAGTAAAATAAAAACATACAACAAAACAAACTCTATCACGCCGAAAAAAAATCCTCAGTGTCCAAATGTATTTTCCTGTATTTCAATCAATACCCATTGCTTTTTTCCTTTTCATAGGAGTCACTGAGATGAGTCTGACTCTGTCTTCTTTACTCCCCTTCCACCAGATACTATACACCTTAATAGATTTATGAAAGGAACAAAATTTAGGGAAGCAACCAGGGAAAACAAAGTCCATACATATTGACACACCTGTGTTTGTACCTGTTGGCCTCTGTTAACACATGGTTAATATTGCTATTGCTGTCTTGGCTTCCACAGATGACCAAGAGCTACTTTAAAAGTGTTTGTATACTCTGAATAAGTGATTTACTTTATCCTTGTGGTTTACTTCATCTTTTCAGACTGTAGTTGTGACTCTCACAGTCACAGTATTTTATTTTTCTTTTGTCTGAATGCTGGTTCTCAAGGCCCAGTCTTCATCAAGTTTCATTGGTGTAGCTCCCTGTCACACATCTGCAAAAACACGTCCTGCTGTAAAGTGCCAGTTGGGGAGAGGAGCAATTCCACCCTTAGCTTTGTTTCCACCTACCATTTTTAAGACCTATTTCTGTGCTTTTGACACTTTCTGCCTTCATCCCAGTTCCATTCTATCCCAAAAACAGAGTAGCAACTTTATCTCTTGGTGAAGTCTCCAACTTAGAGGTTTTCCAGTGGCCGGTATTTGCTGGATCAGCCAGTTCTGCCCAGGCATCCCAACTGGTCCACACCATTCCACTCCTCCCTGGTTATCTCCTAGCTTTAGGCTACTCAGGTAGCCAGCTGTCTCTATGAAGGCCTTTACAAATCCTATTGTGCTCCCTGCCTACCGTGAACATTTTTCTTGCATAACCTTAATTCCTGTCTTCTGGCCTGGCTTCTAGACTCTCCTCCCTGTGGGTCACACTGCTGCCATCCATCCTTGTTCTGCACTCTGATTTTCTGCTCTTCCCGTCCCACCACCTCTTCCGCCCCATTGTTCACAGATTCCTTTTTCCAACCTCTCTCTCCCTCTCCACACCCCCCTCGCATTCCTCCATCTCCCCCACTTCTCTGCTCACTCTTTCTGTGTGGATCATGGCATTCTGTCTGCAAGGGTCAGCACTTGTGAGACGCTGCCCACCCTCTGCTGGCCAATCCCTTGCCACACTAAGCTAACTGGGGGAACCACATGCAGCAAAAACCCTGTGCTGTCACTTAGCTGGGAGAGGAGCACAGGTCATCCAGCAGTGCTTTGCTAAGTTTAACCCCCCTCAACAGGGATGGCATTTTTGCAGACTTTTAATTCTTGAACCATAAAAGCTATATGCAAATTTGCTTTGTGGAGCCCTGAGACAGACTTCGGTACCTGTCATGATGTTTCATTTCAAGACAGCAATGAGCAATTCAGCTTATTTACTGTCCAAGCTGCCAGGCTCTGGCTGCTTTTGCTGTCTGTAGTGAGAATTACTTGTGACATGAAAGTCACTTATGGTGACAGCCTGAATAATGCCCTAAGTCTCTGTTGAGTGTATGTGAACTGTAATCCTCCCTGATTTCATATTCATTCCCAAATATGAAGCTGATGATATTATTAAAAAAAAATTATCATAACTTTTAATACATAGAAAGAAATATGTTTTCCTTATTTTTGATATTAGGAGTACTTGTAACATTCCAGCTGTTTTTTTTCCCTCCAAATAAGTTGTGAGAGCCATATCCAAAAGGGAGCAATCAAGCTACGGCACCCAAATTTCGATTGCTTACAAGATCTGCATCAGACAAGCAAAGTAATGCGTGATGACACTGGCTTTGCCTAGTACTGACAGGTGTGGTTTCACACTAAAATCATCTTACGGGAAAGCTTAGGCAATTACATTACAGCTAATAAGTGTGTGTGACCACACTCGTTCAGCATCAGTAGGAGCAACCAACTTGGACAAGTGGTTATTACATTCCAGTAGAGGTGTCTGATGCCTGTTAGCCTCCATGCAGGAATGGTGCATGTTTTATTTACACTCTGGGAATGTACTATTATCATATTATTTGTTTGAAGCGTGATTTGCAATTGATATAATGCAAAGTGACCAGTTCAGCTGACAGATTAAAATAATGCTATTTTCTAAACATGGTTGGAAATAAAATTAATGTCTTCTGATTTCTAATTTGCCCTTTTCCAACCATTTTCTTGGGTTTAACTCTGCTTGTAGATACATACAAGAACGTAAAAAAATCCAGACTCATGAGTCACATCACATATAGTCAACAGAGGACTAAAGGTCTGTTTTGACAGAGAAAACAGATTGAGAGAAGAATATCCTACTAACTCATGTAAAGAAATTGAGTTAGTCAAGACAAGATCTATTTAAAATAAGCAGGGGATGATGCAGGGGAAGGAACAGGGAAGATATTTACAATGTATTCAAACTGCTTCTTTTGCTGCTTTTGTTAGGAAAGAGGTTTTGTTCTCTTTCTTCTGTGGAAGAGAAGGAAATTGAGTAGCACAAACTGTTTTTCAATGCTATATCTTGTCATGAGATGTTGTGTATATTATATTAACTTGATTATATATATAAATGGGCAAGCATACACCCACACACTTCCTCCTTAAAACATTACATATTCCATATTTTTTTCTTAGTGCTTATGTATTGTTCTGGTTATAGGATATAGTGCTAGCAGCAGAATGAACTATAAGGAATTGAGAGGGATGGGTTTCATAGTGCTGTTTGAAAGCAGTTTTGATCGGGTTGTGTTACTGGATGCAGACTGGTGGCCTCTTCCCCAGTTGTAAAGAACAGCCTTTCCCAGAGGGCAATATTTCTGTGTGCCTGGTTTACTTTATGCCATATTCCTAAACCATCTTTAATGGGATTTATTTTTAAGACCCATTTTAATATTAGTTTGGGAATTCAGTTGGTCACTTAGTCTCTGAAGTCTTTCAGTTGTGTTTTATCTTGCTCTTTGGCTTTCTTTTACTCTTTCTTGCCTGCTCTGACTGGAGTAGAAGTTGGCCAGGAGCGAGGCGGGTCCGTGGATTCTCCTGTCCCGGTGTGGTATTGCGCGCCGGATCCGCTTCCCGTGCCCTGGAGGTAGCGGGTGTAACTTTTCAGTTACCTGTGAGCCTTTGTGCGACAGAGATAAAGTTACACCGTGTTTACAGAGCCGTCTGGGACTAATCAGTGCGAGGAAGCGAGTGACACACGCAAAAGGGAAGCTGTTCTGGGCTGTTTGGTTGGTTGGTTGTTTTTCAGAAGAGATTTTTACTTTTTAAGACATAGATAGTGAGATATCTGCATGGGTTTCGGCAGCACGGTCAGAGGAGCGAGGGACGTGTGAACCGAGCTCCCGCAGCTCACCCGGTGCTGCCGGCCGGCCCCGGCTGGCCGCGGCCGCAGCAGCCGCCCCCTCACG